>UELV01005524.1:0-11118 GCA_900490015.1 Megastigmus stigmatizans | reverse complement strand
AGAGAGAGAGAGAAAGAGAGAGAGAGAGTTTGGTCGACGATCCTATAGCAGGATATTCGGTTGCGCGCCAAACGTTTTATTGGCTTTAAAAGCCAAGGCAGCCGCAGCGTAAGTACTTGCACCTTAGATGTGCACGCGCTGTAAGTGCAAGCAGTTTTGCGCCTTATATTTTCTCTGCCTGTCCACGAGAGAGAGAGAGAGAGAGAGAGAGAGAGAGAGAGAGAGAGAGAGAGGAAGTTTGCGTGTACGCGGCTATAGAAACGGTTTCGCGTCGTTGTTTTTTTTTACGATACTCAAAACAGATTGCTGTTCGCCCGGCCTTTGCTTAGTAATTTTCTCTGAATTTAATGACCTTGAAAACGAAAATTTTCGTAAAACAAAATGTGCACGACATTGCGATAATATTGTTTCAAAATTATTGAACAACTTGCTAGTAAACGTTCGGAGCAATGATTTACTTATCTTACGTGCTTTATCGCAGAAAAAGTATAGTAGTCGCGACGCTATTTCTGCGCGCGTTATTTTAGAATTGGAATATCGCGGGCTTAGAAACGATTAATGGCGTCCATTTTTCATTCTCCGAAACCGAGATGTAATTTATCGCTGAACTGGGTAATTCATTTAACGAAAACAATGAATTGTCATCGTGTTGTTTCCCACGTTCTCAAATGAACCGCGCAAACAAATAAGTTATGCGGCTTGAACTATAGCAAAAGCTACTCTAGGCGAAATTAATGTAAGAATGAAGAGACGGAAAAAATTATGTTAGATATATTGAATGTATAGTCGTTTTCTAATGTAAATTTTTTCTGTTTAGTATCGTTTATATATTTCCTCTTTATTTTCTCAATACAAATGCCTTTGATTTCTACATAAAATTGTAGGTGTGCATATACATTCTTATCGCGTTTACATCGACATTAAGTATATTAGTTATAGTAAGATAATAGAAATTATAGAATACAACTGAAATTGTCAAAATATGAAAAAAATTATCAAGTCGAAATAATCCCACGTGTAATAACGACACAAACAATCAGTTCTAAAATTACCGCAAGCTCATCAACAATAACTCAAATATCCTTGATCAATGACCTCGCATTCTTCGATTATCACTGAAATCACCAATTGTCCACCTGACAACAATCCCCAGAGTGCGAAAAACAAATTGGCACAGTGTAGATAAACTCCTTGTGCATTACGCACCGAATCGCCCGATCTCCATTGCCTTGCAACATAATACGCGATTACTTTACTCCATCACAAAAATCGCTACATCTAAATCCCACCGCACGACACACACTCTAATCTCGATCCTTGATTGCAGTTCGCGGAACAAGCGCAGCTTCTACGACAACAAGAGGGAAAACACGTATGCCCCGCGAGCGGGTATATATATAATATAATGTAAAGATGCGACGACCGTCAAGGTGCGTCAAGCTCATCGTGCAGGGCATCCAGAGGCTCACCTACACCGGACACTAAATAACAATCAATCCGTCATCGCGAGTGGATTGCATTGTACTCGGTATAGAACGCATAATCGATGATTATGTAGACGCGTCACGTGCGCCGTCGCTCCGGAAAAGCCAGAGAGAGAGAGAGAGAGAGAGAGAGAGAAAGAAAAAGAGGCGGGGGTGAACGACAGCGCGTTTGCGCGCGTGGATGCGTGAGCTGCTGCTGCTGCTACTGGCCGCTAAGGAACTTCAGAACGAAGAGTCGAGGCCGAGCGTAAGGCGTGTGTGCAGCTACGCGATAGGAGAGAGAGAGAGAGAGAGAGAGAGAGGGAGCGTTCTTTTATCCCGACAAAGGTGAGATACCAACGCTTTTCTATTTTACTTCCAGCTGTTATTTCAGTGTTTGGTGGGGAGGAATTGCCGGATTGGTATAACGATGTCTATATGCAGAAATCGCTGTAAGCGGAATATGTGTTTGTAGGTGAATGTTGTGAGGTAGATGTTGTACGTAAGAAGGTATAAGTATTGTAAGGAAAAGAGTATGTGCAATGATGATAACGAAAAAAAAAACGAAAGTGCGCGTAATACTTTTGGAGCGATTTACAATCAATTGGGAACGATTATCACGCCTTTGCGTAATTCGTAGATCGGAATGATAAAAAGCGCAGTAAAGTGACGTCACTTCATAACTTATGGACACCTACGTCATTGTGTTAGTAGTTTTGAAAGATCAAATTTGTATAAAATAGCGTCTCTCGAAATCGCAAATGTATTCAGACTTTTCACATATTTTAAACGCTTAGTGATAGAATTTTATGTGTAAAAAAGGTATGATAGTTTATCTTGTTTTCATTGACTTATTAAAGAGGAGCATACTCTTAAACAAATAGTCCTGGTAGCAACGTCTTGCGCACTCGCGATTATTGCACAGAACATCAAAGAGGAACTGCAAGTAGGTACTTCGTAGCTGCAGAATTGCGTCAGAATTATGACAGAGAAAGTGCAGAAAAATCATCTATATAATACAAAAATACACTACGCAATTCTGCTACGAAATCCGTTGCACTTACCTATAGCTGCATAAATGTAGCGAAAGTCTGAAGTAGACGATGCATGTTTTGCTCACAAAATTTTGCAGTTCTTCAAATGGAAATTCTTTAAAAACTAGATTGAAAATCATGATCGTCTTACCGCGTTTGTATATTTCTACTTTTACGTATATTAAGTGTAAGACCAAAGCAGCTCCATTGTAAGCTTAAAGTATTTCCCTTTGAGGTGATGATTTTTTTTGTCCGATATTGAGCTTATCTTTATACCAAAGAAAAAACACTACATTCTCCCACGTTAAATGGAAGTCAATCCTTTGATTAAATAAAATTATTTCAAAAGAATTCCATTTTGATTCAAATTATATCCTACGTAGATAAATCCCAAAGTGTGATCAACCAGGCAATAATCATCCCAGCATATAAAAAAAGAACATTTAAACATAGTCCATATCCATCCTTGGCTGCATCAGATCAACAAAAAAATATCCTCGAGATGCTGTCGGTGATAAAGGACTGCCTGTGGGAACCGATGCCTCTGCTCCTGATCCTCTTCGGCTACGCTCTCTACGCCTTCCTCACCTCGACCTTCGACTACTGGCTCGTTCGTGGTGTCCCCTATCGCAAGCCAACCCCACTGCTGGGCAACTTCGGCGACCTCTTGCTCTTCCGCAAATCCCAGCCCGAGGGCGTCAGCGACATGTACAACTGGTTCAGCAACGAACGCTTCTTCGGTGTCTTTCGCGTGCGCTCGCCCATCCTCATAGTCCGTGATCCCGAACTCATCAGACACGTCTGCGCCAAGGACTTTCACATCTTCTGCAATCGGGGTATACCCGTCAACAGTAGCAACGATCCCCTGTCTGGACATCTCTTCAACCTCGAAGGTATGCACTAAGCGATTAAACGATTGAACAAAAAATACGCAGTTTATTGCCCTGTGTTTATCTGGTACTAAATAAATGTTTTAGGGAAACACTGGAAGAGTCTGCGCGCGAAACTGACTCCCGCCTTCTCGTCGGGCAAGCTGAAGAACATGTTCTATCTGCTGGGCGAGTGTTCGGAAGATCTGACGCGCTTGATCGAACGTCGTCTCCTGTCACCACCAGCCGGGGATTCCCCGTGCGTCTCGTCCACCTCGTCGATCGTCGAGGTGCGTGAGCTGGCTGCGAATTTCACGATCGACGTGATCGGCAGCTGCGCCTTCGGCATACAGATAAACGCCTTGAGCGACGAGGACTCGGAGTTTCGCAAGACCGCCAGGAAGCTGTCCAAGCCGAGCTACAAGGCTACGCTCTGGCGGATGCTCAGGACTTCGATGCCGAGATTGTACAGGATCCTTGGGGTTCAGGTATGAAATATTCATGCCTATACTTGTTGTTTACCAGACTCAAATATATATTTGTCGTTCAAAAGACTTGGCCTTTTTAAGCGATAGAAAGTTTGAGAATTGATGAAAATTGAAGTATTACACAATGTAAATTGTACGGATGTAGATATAATAGGTACTGAGATTGGCATCACTGTGATTTTAGTTAAACTATCATTAGGTTTTTTTAACTTACTCGTTGGTTCAATTGTTTTTTTTTTTTTTTTAACGTTATAGGTATACAAAATTAAAATACAATATTTCAGATGAATAGGCTTAAAGTAAAGTTTTTATTGGAAAACTAACAACGTGTATGAGTAGAATAGAAAAACGGTGCTGTAACATTTTGTTGGAATTTTGCAATCTCATACGTAAATCTGTATTGAAGATCGTTATTCAACAGATATGCATAAAGATTCTATACTTTGTTTACGCTAAACGATAACAAAAGTTACATATAATGATTTATTATTATTACAATTCACTTTCAATTTCCTTTTGTATATTGGAAGTTTATAGGACTAAAAAATATAAGTTTGAAAAAATAGGAATATAATACATTTCATATAATATACAATACCTAGTGCATACGATATTCGTTTAAAAAATCAAAATCCTTGTTTACGTTTGGCGCGCAAAAGCATACAGTTTTACTAAACCGATTTATTTGTTGTAAAGGTGATAGATCCAACAGTCACAAACTTTTTCATGGACGTCGTCTCGCAAATGGTGAAGGAGAGAGAGAACAAGGCTATGAAACGACATGATTTTATGGATCTACTAATTGAATTGAAAAACAAGGGAACTCTTGAGCTCGATAATGGCAATGGCCTACGAGCTCAGAATGAAGAGGCTGCCGCTACCGAAGAAATAGGTAAACGACCAAAAGCATCTAATTTACATTTTATTTCAATCCCTTTTACTATCATTGAGTGAGTTTCTTAGCAATCAAGTTTCAGAATAATTATTTTTAAATTCTTAAGTTAAGCGTCAAATATTATTTTACTATAGTGATTAAAAAGTAAGAAAATACACAAAAAATCAAATGTAATCGGTATCGAATAATAATTCCATCTCTTTGTACCTATAATTCTCGTTATTCACTTTTTCTGCATTCCCATTTCCGCCAAGATTACGTTTATTGCGCATTCCTTAAGCTTAATCCTCGAGATAAATTGTTGTAAACACAGGTGTATTTATTCTCTTTCGCGTTTTCCTGCGATGCAGTTCTGGACGAGAACGTAATAGCGGCGCAGGCCTTTGTTTTCTTCGTTGCCGGTTACGAGACGTCATCGAACACAATCGCCTTCTGCCTTTACGAGCTCGCCGTGAATCCAGAAATCCAAGAAAATGCCAGGCATGACATAATCGACGCTTTAGATAAGCGTGACGGTAAATTGACATACGACGCTGTTCAAGATATGAAGTACTTGGACATGGTTATTTTGGGTAAAGTATACTTTAATGTTTGTTTTTGCGCTGAAAATTTATTATCTACTACTTGCGGTACTAAAAATAGTATATTTTTTTATATCAATTTATTGCGTTTGAAATATTAGTTAAAAAATAAGATAATAATGTAAACAGTGTATAAGTACAATGTGCTTCTAATATAGCGCATTTGAAAGAAGTGCAAAGATTAAAGGTTTAAAAGGCTAAATTTTTTCATAAACTTCTTGACATTCATATCTGCATGATTAAAAATCAATTACAATAATATCGCTCATTAATATTCACTCAAAATACCCAGTCTTTCTTTCTATAATAAGTAATTCTTTTTATAATAACGTCGATTTTATCAGTCTCGCACTGCACATACTGAAGTTAACAAATAATGTGAGATATCGCTGATGAAGTCTTAATAATACAAATTGAATCTATTATTTCTACTACTTAAGATAATAAAAAAATCATTACCATTAATCTGTGTTCCAAAAATATTTCATCACGAAAATCACAGATCAATTGCTACCGTCCACTTTTAATAAATGACTTTTTAATGGCCGTAATCGACTTTTAATATTGATAATTTATTGATCAGTGCTTCAAACTTACTATGAATACATTATATAACTGTTAATTAATCATATTTCACGAGCAGTCACTGACACCCATCGATGCAACAAAAGTTAAAGTAACTGTCAAATAATTATTTCCATACAATGGATTATTTATTTTACTGCACTTATCGTGACGTCAAATACATGAAATAACGCCCACTTTAAATTAAACCTACCAAGAATCGTTTCGAGTTTGATGTACAATCGCGATAAATTCGTACTTCAATAAAATCACCTCATCAAAGTCCATGTACCAGAATAGAAACATACTATAATAATAATTCAAGTGACGTTATACAAACACACAGAGACGCTGCGGAAGTATCCACCGGCGCCTCTGCTTTCCCGACGCTGCGAGCATCCGTACAAATTGCCCGGCACCGACGTCAAACTGCCCAAGGGTATGAGAGTCGTCATACCGATTTACGCCATACATCATGACGCCAATCATTATCCCGAGCCGGTGGCTTTTAGGCCCGAGAGATTCGATGAGGAGAACAAAAAACAGCGACATCCTTATACCTTTTTGCCTTTCGGCGAGGGACCGAGAAATTGTATTGGTATGCACGTAGGAATATAACAATTAATTACATTCGACAAGACAATCGTTTTTTTTTTCACTTACGTACGAATTTTTTTCATTATATTTACTAAATTATTCAACGATATGATCTTATATTGTGCAATTAAAATATATATTCTTTTAGGCATGAGGTTCGCTCTACTACAAACCAAAGTCGGCATAATTACTTTCCTGAAAAAGTATCAGGTGGAAGTTTGCGAAAAAACGGACATTCCGATAAAATTCAGCAGGCGAAGTTTGGTTACTGCCAGCGAAAACGGCATATGGCTGAAAATCTCAAGACTGTCAGAATGATCGTGTTGAAATTCGTGATAGCAACTGATCGTCTATACTGTACTTATAATTTATTTACTGAAGCTTAACCGAAAATAATTCTCTTATACTTAATTATACAATACGCCAGATTAAAGATTTTTAAAATTGTATTGTATATACTTTTACAAGATTTTTTTTATAAATGTCATTTGTAAAGTCTGTTTTATAATATTTTTTAAAATATATTTTATTCAATAAAAAAATCTTACTGTTGTATACTATTATTATCAGAGTGTATATGTGTTCTACTTTAAGATATCTACCGTCATAATTATTTGCTGTTCACGAAAATATCGTGTTTTGGTAAAAAAAATTATTAAAACTTTATAAAAATATTTTAGGAATACTAGTTGATTAGATAAAACAGCTAAATTTTCAAGTAACTATATCATTATTAGTTTACAAGAAAAAAATTTATTTCTTATTTATTTTGAAATTATTACAAGACGAAAATTTCTAAGATAAAGATCGCTGTGAATTTCAAGCGAGATTTTTGACGAAAAAAATCTCTGTGAATTAAGGATGGAATTTTACGGAACTGGAACCTCGTAATGTTTACATCATTACCGAGATACCATAAGAGAGTCTTTTCCGAAAATTATCGGTATGGTAGGGATCTTTCCGACACTATCATATCCTCTTAAAATGTTGCACGCTATTTGTTATGGTCATTTGATTATTTGGTTTTCAGTTTTTCGTGTAAAGGTTAATTATTTCTGCTTGATATTATGTCATACCAAAACAAGGATTGGCATTTCGAATGTAATACTATAGATTAGACGGATGCCATTACGACAGCTTTCACTATCCTTAATCAAAGTCCTACCATTATCACTAAACTGCTTTACCGACGGGATCCTGAACAATTATAGTCGTATGTCACATAACTATAAATGTTAATACTATGAAATAGTTGAAACTATTAAATACAGGTGCATTTCGTCCGTGAATTATTAATCATTACGTATAGTTTCAAGTAAATATTTTATTGACACCTACAAACATTCTTGTCAAAAAAAATTCACTCATTTTAAAACAAGAATTTTTTAATAAATTAATAATTTATTTAATAAATTAATGCATCCAAAGTAAATCTTTAATCCAATTGTATTTTTTTAAAGTGTACTAAAATATGTGCTGTTGTCAATTATTTTGATCACATCCTTATCAAGTATCATTCAAAGCAATAAACTGTACATTAACAATCTTATTATCGTTCATTCAAATCAATATATTTTAAGGTAAAACCCAAGAAACATTGAGAGATCTTAAAGACAACTTTAGGATAACTTCGCAACGATAAAATATACCTTTTTAAGATATCAAATATCCATTGTACAGGGATCCTACAGAAATCTGTATTGATATCTTACATATGCATCTTCTGTGCATGGGCGTAACTAAAAGATATGTAAAACTTTTTTTAAAAGATCTTCAAAGAGTTGGTGGTGCAGATTCAATGGAATTATTTAATGACGATTATTGTAGTTTAAGCGAGTGGGTACCTTTTGATTTTGTAAGAAAATCAAGAACTTTTGATAAATTTAAGAATTTCAAAGTCACAGAATTACGCATGCTTCTTTTGTATACAGCCTCTATAGTATTTTAAAAATTTATATCCTCCGATGGGATGCTCCATTTTAACTATCTTAATTTAGCTACCCGAGTTCTAAGTGATCCACAGAAATGTATAATTAACAATTCTTATGCAAAACAGTTGTTCATTTATTACATAGAGCAAATGAAAGCTCTTTATGGAAAATATACAATATAGTATACAACATCCACAACGTACTTCACCTTCCAGATGAAGTCTTGAAATTCGGTTCTTTAGATACTTTTAGTGCCTTTGAGTATGAAAATTATTTAGGTATTTTAAGGAAGATGATTCGAAAAGGTTCTCATGTTCTTCTTCAAGTAATGAATAGAATTAACGAACGAGCAAAGGTATGTACAATATCAAAAAACAATAGCAGCCGGAAAGATATACCAATGCTCACGCTGTTATTAATTTTTTAAACTTTGCTTTAACTAATGTCAAACCAAACAATTGTTGTTATTTTAACGATGGATCTGTGGTTGCAATTAAATATATTTGTAAAAATGCTAACAATGGTAACTATGTAATACTTGGCTACAAGTACTTTGAATGTGAATCCATAGAAAATTATCTTATCGATTCGAAAAAATTGGGAATATGCAAAACAAAAAATTTATCAGAAAATTTTTACGAATGGCTTATTAAAGATGTAACACAAAAAGGATTCAGAATGTCATTCCAAGATTTCTTTTACATATCTCCTATTCTCCATTCACATAACTTTTAAGATTATTCAGTCTAAAATGCATTTTATTAATTAATCAATTCTTTTCTTCTTGTCAAACTTAAATTATTTGAAATCTATATAATCTTGATTTTTGATAAACATATATTTATTATCATGATTTCTTTCACCAAAACTACAAATTTCATGCATATAGACATTTTTATTGAATTAACTATATTAAGCATTTCATTTATACTGCATTATTCATTATTTATAGCAAAGTATAAACTGGAGTTCAAGTATAAACTAGCATTCAAGTGTAGCAATTAAAGTATAAACTAGTATAAATTCTTGAAAATATTATATTAAATAATTATCTATGTTAAAAAAACTGATTAACATTAATTATAATACAAATAAAAATTATTTAATAGTTGAATTAATTTATTCTGCTATATTTATAATGTTGAATACGAAAAAATGTATTATTCTAGACGATATAATGTAAAGAGTTTTATGAAAAAAAAAAATTGACATGGCCGAGATTCGAACCCGAGCCCTGCAAAAAAAACTAAAATAATATACAGGAACAACGCCTTAACCTACACGACCAATCATGAATAACGAGTTCTTATTATTAGTTATAGTTATAGTTGATATACTTAATAGTTGAAACTGGTACCCGTTTATCGACCCCACAGACGCAAAATTAGTTCAAATTTGAATTAATATATAAGGAATGGAAACCAGTACCTGATCAGGATACCTACTAAACACTAGACATACAAAGTAATTTCAAAAAATCAATTTGGGAGTGCGAAGCCTAATTTAAAATTACAAAAATTAAATCACGAATAAGTAAATTAATACACAAGAAATTCAAAAAATTACTAAAAATCAATATATTGCTTAATTTAATATCATTTACAAATAAAATTATTGTTTGAAATATTATTAATTTTATTTTAATAATTTACACTTTATACATTACAATTTTGATGTATTTTATCTGCTGGATTACTTCTGTAAAAATATTTAGATGGTTTCAATTTATTAAATATAGTCAATTTACTTCTATTATTGGATTCAACAGATATACTTGTGATTATTTAATCACATTCATTGATGCGAAAACTTACTCTTTTATTTCGTCGATCGTTACGAATCAAACTATGTAGGATTTGCACCTTTATTTGTAACATCCAGTGGAAATATATTTGCATATTTAAGGATTTTAAATTATAATACAGTTTCTTTTTTCTAGATTTAAGTACACCATCTGTTGTAAAAGTAGAGATCATTCAACAATATGAATCCGAAAAGATGTTGAAAAGAAGCTCCAAACCTGTACCACCAGTATTCCACTCTGACAAGTCCAGCATTAAAATTGATTTATGCGTTCCAAATGGTAATGGATATATTTTAATTGTTGATATTCTTAATGTAATCATTTTTTATAGTTACATATATTTATTAATTGAGTTTTATTCACAGACAATAAGCAGCCCATTAATAAAGATCGAACTTAGCTGTGTAGAGAAGCCAATATTAACCCATTAACGCCCAAGTGGACACTTTTTTCACCAGTTTTTCAGAGCTCTCTAGATGGGGTAAATTGGGGCCTAAAAAATTTTTGAACATATGAAATTAATAGATTTTTCCTCCATCTTTCGAGTGGTGATATTTAAAATATAAAAAAATAATTTTTTATTACTCAAAAATGAAATTTAAGTGTAAAAAACACCGAAAAAAAAATTTTTTTTTTGATTAGTTTTTTTACGAACTTTCCATTATGCAATCATCTTGAAACGAATTTACATGGTGAAGAAAATGTCTGAACTTTGAGAAAACGTGTTCGGAAAATTAATTTTGTTACCTACATGATTCAAAATGGCGTCTAAAGTGAAAATATTGTTATTAAATATCTTTAGGACGCTTTAACTAATAAACTTTCAACTTTTTGAAAAAAATGCTAAGAACAAAAAGTGCTTAGAATTCATTAAAGAACATAATAGAATTTT
>UELV01005518.1:0-10038 GCA_900490015.1 Megastigmus stigmatizans | reverse complement strand
TCTCTAAGATCGAGCAACTGAAATGAATATACATTTCAAGTCATTAAGTTATAAAATAAGTTTAATTAATGAGGTGTACAAATGGATATCAAATTTTAAACGTTGCGTGTCCCATGCACATTAGAATCGTACGTTACTATTGTACACACAAAATCAACTAGTTTTTAATTGTGCACACACGTTTTAATAAAAATTTTCTTACGCAATGAAATTGTACACAAAATAATATTTGTTAATATTGTACACGTAAGATCGTGCACACTTAATTAAAATAGAAAAATTTTGTACGCATTATACATTGTGTAAATAAATTTATTGTACACATTTAAAAATTGTGATATTTATTGTGCACATATTATTTTTAACATCGGTTGTGTGCAAATAATATAATACTTATTGTGATAGTTCCATATATTATTATATTATTAACAATTTTTTAGAAATTTATTGATCCTCGTGGAACTTAAGAACATAAACAAATAATAAATTAATTTTTTTTCGTTTATTCTTTTCTTTTCTTTTTAAATAAATTATAAAAATAATATTATATATAATAAAGCACTTTTCGGGGGCTTAAGACATAAGCCCTCCTCTTGGACGAGGCTTGAAGATTTATAATTTAGTTCTACTCGTCAAAAAACAAGTAATCAAAACGTCATAAGGGATTTGTATAAGAAGAACACAACATTCAATTGTCGTGTACAGTGTACCAAGGTGTGTACAAGTACTAATTTCCAGACCACTTTTTTTTGTAAAATTCGAAATGTGACAAAATTCTCTATATACAGAATAATAAATAATTTAATAACTCACAATATTTATTCAATTTTACTAGATAAACATGGTACTTCATAGAATGGACCAATCACTTTCAAGGTGCGACAGACTACGTACACGTTTCCATCGCTTTTGATTATATTCGATATCTCAACATCGAAAAAAAATATAGTTGATAGAAATTAAACAGATTAAAAACAATTTATTTAAGTCGATTGTAATATTGGAATCGATAAAAAAATCCATTGATTTAATCGACTTTAATGGTCATTTTAACTATTATAGTTGTAAGTTTTTATCGACTTTAACATTAATTTTTACACTTAAAATAGCAACTATTTATTTTTTGATGTAGGGCTTCGTTTCCTTTATTAATTGACATTAACGGGAAGCCGGAGGAGTATATTTTTTACAATATACTCCTCCTTACAATTTTCAATATTATATTAAAAATAGCCAAAAGTGATAAAAAAAATTAGTACGTCTTAAAAAACAATTAGATGATCAAAGAGAAATAATGTCATTCGTTTTGAACGCAATGAAAAAACAATAAAAATAACGTTAAGAAAATAGTTCTCTGATTTTCATATTTTCTACAACCAATAACCAGATGAATTAAAAATTAAAGAACCTAATTTAACTTCCTTTTCAGCTTTATGCAATATCTATATTGTAAATAATATATTGCACAAAGCAAATACTAACACCTATTCAGAGTGTGCACGACTCGCTATCGGTGCCTTCCGTGCAGTCAATAATTTTTGAAGGGATCTGGTTCCAATCTCGACCATGTCAATTTTTTTTCGCCTTCCTAATATTGTAATTATCATTGTAATTAATTGGATGGATTTTCACCACTTCGTGTAATAGAATGTATGCTATACTTAATGTATGATTAAAATTATTTAATTATCCAATTTTGTTTTCGCGATCAATATTAAATATAAGTTAGTCAAAGAGTCTCTCTCTGCAAGTTGAGAAAGCATTGCGCTTTCTCAACAAACCAGATACCCGTAACTGGGTTTTTCATTTGACAAAGTGGAAAAGTAATACACTGAACTCCGTGAAAAGAGAGCAAGCCCATTTCTATCTACTGTCCATTAAGCGGCAGTAGATAGAAAGGCATCTTATAGTATATATAATAAGTGTGTATTATATTAAGATCCTGATTGAGTTTCTCACAGCAAGTTAAAGAAGCATTTTGCTTCTTTAACGAACTTGCTTTACTTGTCGTAAGCTCTCCAGTTAAGTGGATTGTCATTGCGACGTCCATCGAACCTGGAAGAGTGAGAGGCTAAGACTTTTTATGCTATTCATTACGCAATAGCATATCAAGTTAAGCAACTCGATTTTCCTTGTCTGACTCATCCCATCCTAAATCCACTGTATAGTCTATAGTACTCGCTCTGCCGTAGAAAAGCCAATGCGCGCTTGCTTACGCTCGGAGTGAGGAAAGCTCACACACTATATTCCGACTTTTCTATTTTCAATATCCCGGGAAATAGAAGAGTCATACCTAGAACAAGCTATAGTATCAGGGTGGCGACGTTCGGAGACCATTGCGTGTTTTCGTTACATCTCCCTTGCCCTGATACATTATGGCGAAAATAACTTAAATTAAATCATCGCCGACATAAAAACTAAGTCTTGACACGAAATCAAGGAATTTTGATATCGTAATCTATCAAAATTCCAACACGTAACAGTTGAACGTTACAGTGTCTAGATGTGGAATTCGGATGTGTAGGTGTACAGAAAAGTCGATATTGGTTTCCTCGTGTCTGTAGATATAGCACTCTGTATATATATACATATATTTTTAGTTGAAGGTACGACATTTGTGAAAAAAGAAAGTTTATAATTATAATATTTTTGAGGGTAAAAAGCAAATTCAAAGTATAATAGGAAGGCTCGTCTTCGCTCAGCTGTTCTCATACTTGCCATCGGGGGTGCTGCCGCGCATCTTGATATTTATACTTTGAAATCGGTAAATGTATTCTCGAGATACAGAGGTATACATATACTCACACACACACACACACACTTTAAGAGGAAAGGTAACAGAACCATCATAATTTTGAAAAAAATTCTTTGTATTTTTTAATCATATAATATAAATAAAGTACATTTTATTGGTCGTTTTCGTCTGCGTCGTCATCTGTACTTTCGTCATCTGTGATAAACAACATTTTCATCCTGTTAAAAATGTGTACTCTACTTGTTGTTTAAAAGATAAGATAAAAAAATTGACTGAATTTTTTAAAATTTTTTTTATACATTTATTTATATAGGGCAATTTGATTGCCCATTAATATTGATTTAATTGTTTAGACTGTAAGACCGATAGAAAAATCTTTGACAGCTTATTGCAGATTACAGTCGACATAAGTAATATTTCTTAATGTTTAAAAATTGATGTTCAAAATTAAGATGAATGTATATATTATATTATTATTAACTTATTACTTATCACAACTTCTGGCAGAGCCTCGTTGTTGTCTCTTCTCGTCGCTTCAGTATCATCGTCAGTCTGTCTGACGTTCTGAGTCGGTGGTTTGCTGCGTGTCGGTGTCATCTAAAATATGTATAATTATAATAACTAAATAAAATTTTTATTGACTTAGGTAAAATACCCGATTCTTGGACAGATTTTGAAATGTCGATTTTTTCTTTTCAACTTTCCATGCTGCAAGTTTTTATGTTAACATCCTGGGAAGAATTCATGATAACAGTGTTTCCGTTAGTATAAAGTCTCATAATTCTGACGAGGTTACAAAGAGGAGATGTTCCGATTACCTTTGATCTAAATAATAAGCATCTACTAAGGCTTTTCCAATTCAACATATCGAATTTTTGAAAAAATCACGCATTTTTCAAGAAAAATAAGCTATAACTTTTTTAATTAGACATTTATGCTAATTCTGATACTGGCATTTGTCAGATGAGACTTTATATACTATCGGAAACAGTGCATTTTAAATTTTTCAAAGGATGTTTACATTAAAAGTTTCAGAGTCGAAAGTTGAGATATTAAGAAGTTAAGAAATTCATTTTCACACGTGTTTATATTAAAAGTTTTGAAAAATTTATACTAGACTCCTAAACCTTAACAGCGTATGCTGAACTGGGAGCAATACCGGGACAGCCCTTGATTCTTAAATCTGAACAATCATCGATTGAAATAGAATACATCTAGATAATGACTAGTATTATATTTTGTGATGTTGTTTATAACAACATACTTACATATCGTTAATTCTTCACTTTCTGTCTCACTGTCCGCTTCGGTCGCATCACTATTGTCTTCCGGATCAACTGTAAATTACAGTGGATGTTTATATACATTAAATATATATAATTATTATAAATATATTGTTATTCTAAATAAAATTTTTATTAAGTAAGGTTAGTATTTAAAATTTTTATTAAGTAAAGTAACCCGATACGTGTACAGATTTTCAATACGATGATAAATAAACCACGTTTTGAGATCTATTAAGCAACATTTTTATAAAATTTCAAATTTCATTATTAATTTATTGTTTATTTTAACAATTTATGCAAAAAGAATGATGCATTGCGTCGTGTTTGTGTTGCCTGTTCTGAAGTACAGAATTATGCAAAGAAAATTGATTTCTTCTGCTTCCTTCATTCAATTAAATGCTTCTTTTTAAAGATCTAAGTAAAATTATCAGAACTCCGGCTAAACAGCAATGCTTTATAACAGAAATGCTGATATTATCTTAAAACTTGAAAAAGTTTTAAAAAATTGTAGATTAAAGGTTGAAAAATAAGCTTTTCAGAAGATATGGTAAGATTACTATGAAATTTTTTTCAAGTTTACAAAAACTGTGCTTTCAAGGAATCTCGAGGGTTTAGATGTTTGAGTCAAATTAGATTAAAATTAAAATATTAGCAGCTGCTTGCTCGAGGGGAACCCAAGGAGTCCGGGAAGCCGATTTTGATGAAACTTTACCGAAAATATAAGATATGTATCTCGTAATTTAGTCAAATAAGCCCTGAGGCCCGAGTAATACCCTTTTAATCAAAATATTTAAGAAATCTTTTATATTAAAACCTTTCTTGCACGGTCATTGTACATTCTAGAAAATGTGTTACGTTGCGACTTTTTGAGCTTTTCTTCTCCTCTATTTTTATTTCTATTCCAAGTATGGGCACACTGCATTCCTACACTTTTCTGACACTGAAGTTAGACGAAAACTTCAAAGCCAGAAAAGTATCAAATAGCACACTGCACGTGAAGGAATGCAGGGGGCGATAATGCTTAGACAGCAAGTCCCGAGGTCCGAGTGTCATGATCAAGTCAGGGCCTAACCCGTGAGAGCGACAGAGAGGACTATGGAAGCTCGCTCTGCACTCCTTCCAGCACACGTTTATCACTAATGAGTTCCTCGTTAGGAGCATTGAAATATAGACGTGCCGGTCTACTATATATTATCAATCTTCTATAATATAAAAATTATAATTTATTATTAAGCCAAGTTGTGGAGCCGGTCCCAACTGAATATGATTTTTTTTATAATTTACTTTCATTTTTCGTTCTTTAATTTAATAAACTATTAACAGTGAACCTTTCATTGGCGTCGCCGTCTCCCAGGTAGAAGGAGAAATAAGAATTAATAAGTGAATAAAAGGAATAACAAGGGAAAAGGTACCTTAAATATATACACATGTAAGCATTTATAGAAAGACATATCCGCGCGTTTATTTCAACTCATCTTCCCTTTTTGTATCATATCAATAATCAAATAATATAATTGAACATCAAACATAATTAATTTCGTACATATACATCTCAATACGCGACATCGTTAACTATAGTAATACTCTAACGTACGTGCATTGTATCACACCACATCCACGCGCATGCAGTAAAATCTTTATACGTGCGAGATAAGTGACGTCGACCGTGACGTCACGGTTTTCTCGCAGTTGCGTACGCCGCATCGGAGCAGTTTAGCCCTTACCCGCCTTTACTCAGCTGTTCTCTCTCTCTCTATCTAATATATTATACATCTTCTCGAAAACATTCACACGTGCACACATACATGACATTTGGCAGAGAGCACACCGATACACGCATTTGTGCGAGAGCGAGTCCCTGTAAGCAGGTAAACTCGAAACTCGAGACAGAAGCATAAAGAGTTGAATTTTATATTCATTCTACTTATCAAAAGTACTCAAACATACGGCGCACGTCTCTTTAAACTCGATAATACGATTCAAATATCGTAGGGCCACTGCGGCAGGATAGCTCGAATAAACAATCGTGTAGTGGCGTTATAAGTCTAACTACAACACACACACACACATATATACAGATTCCTCTATTTTCTTGTTTCCTCCTTTTGTCCAAATTTCATAAAAGAAAAGGCGGGCGGCTTCACCTCATCCGTCGCTGCGTGCGTGCTGTGAGTGACCCAATATATAATTAAATATATATAATACATATACACATTATAAGTACTTGTACGTGCGAGACGTGGGCGAGTGCAGCGGCACCCACCACCAATAGGAAATCATAGGATTCCACTTTTAATTTGTAATTTTTAATTCAATAACAGAATATATATATATATCGATTTATATTTACAAATAAAATTACTCTTACGACTTTATTAACCCAAAAATCCCAAATTTCCCGAGGTCAAACTCCCTAACTATCATGAACCATCAAGAGCAAGCCCGTATGGGGCGCGCGGCGAACTGCGGTTTCATCAGAAGGAGAATTTTACCGCCTAAATAATTATAAAAGGTTCATAACGAGCTGGGTACGGATCTATGCAATTGCATAAAGTTCCGTACTCCACACGTAACAAAATGTCACAAAAAAAAGATATAAAAAATATAGATAATAAGCTTCCATTTGCATTTTTGAACGAGTTAATAGCACTTTTCATTCAAAAGTTATGAGCTATCGAAATTTAAGTTAATATTTGGACCTTAAAAATTAACGTTTATTTCAGTTGAAAAATGCATCCAAAATTAACTCGATGATCAATCGTTTATAGCTTTTGAACGTAAAGTGCTAATAACTGGTCTAAAAATGTAAATGAAAGCTTATTATCTATACTTTGGATGTATTTTTGTAATATTTTCTACCGTATATATTGTTCTAACAATGAAGGTTTTAATACAACCAGGATTTCTCATATATTTTGATAAAATGAGCATCAACTCGGGCTCCAGGGCACATTTGACTAAATTTCGAGACACGTACCTCATATTTTCGATCAAAGAATGTCTCTGTAAAGTTTCATCGAAATCGGTTTCCCGGACTCCTTGGGTTTCCCTTGTCAGACGTATGTCAATCTTAGGAAATTATCCCCATTGTTATTTTAGTGGCAGAAATATCATCAATGCTTAACGTGCTATATGATATGGTAATATTCTATTTTACATGCACAAAGAGAATATAATAATAACTTACATATCCATGTATCATATCCTACTTCGTCAGGTTGAGTGTGAATATCAACTGAAATAAACAGGCAAGCTTAATTTAATATATATTTCATCAATTATCAATGGTACAGATATAATAAAAGTCTTACAGAGAAATATCGGGAACTCTTGCCCTTCCTGGAATGGCGATGAACATTCATTATTTTCATCTAGAACAGTCAAAGTCAGTTTTATACGTTCGGTGCACGGTGTACGGAGAGAGAGAGAGAGAGAGAGAGAGAGATTGAGAGATAACATTTATTAATAATTAAAATGACAAAAAATTGACATTAAATAAAAATTAAATTTTCAGAACTATTTTTCTTCTAAGGTGAACGTAACTATGATATTCGTATTTATCTCGTTTAGCTACGCCAGATTATGTACAAAAGAATATTTGTGCGTGGTCCAAAAGTTGAGATATTGAAGATTTTGCAATTGCGATCGATTTAGAATGCACGAAATCAGTTTGAGAGCGACCGCGCGGCGCTTCTCTTCACTCCGCCGCCCGATGCTACTGACGCGCGCTGCGCTCGCAGGCTTTACTTTATTATTCAATTAATAATACTAAAAATCAATGAAACATGTAACGATAACAGCTAGTCCGGGATTGATGGAGGGTTGACCGTGTGACTGTGACAAGGAGCGAACCCTGCTGGAAAAGCTTAAAATCGATTTATTTTTAATCGACTTCAATGGGTTTTAGTAAATTCAATCGACTGTCTCCATTCAGTCGATTAAAAATGAATCGATTATAATTGTTTTTAATTGTAATCCGGTTTAATGCTTCGTCTTCCTATTAAATTTTATCAATTCTAATCGCTTTTTATGACTATAATTTTTATTTAATTAGAATCGTTTTTAATCGACAACAATAGTCATAAAACCAAATCGACTCTAATCATACCAATTTACATTGATTATTCATCAACTTAAATGGACTTGAATATATGTAAAATTTATCGACTTTCGTGCGGCAAATGGAGATTAATAGTTAATCTATTTTTTAATATTTTTAAATCGCCCCTTATTTCAATCGGCTTTAATGTTTCGAATGGACATTGACCATCTGTTAACTTTTATCGATTTAAATAGATGCAGAATGGAATTGTCTTTCATGCGACAAACAGAGATTGATAGTTAATCAACTCTATAATCGTTTTATATCACCCCATATTTCAATCGGCTTTTGATGAATGAAGATCAACCATCAATCGACTTCAATCGATTTTAATAAATTATATATTGAATCGTTTTTATTGCCACGAATAATCATAGACGATAAATCCATTTTAATCCACGTATATCATTGAGAATTTAAATCGACTTTAATTTAACGAATACAGATTGATCATTAAACGATTTTAGTCGATGTTAATCAGTGTATATTTTAATCGAATTTAATGCGACGGATACGGATGGATCATTAGTCCACTTTAATCAATTTATAAAGTTGAATCACCTTAAATGCGACAGATGCAGATTGACAGTTTAACGTTTTTAATTGTTTCAAATTGTTCTATATTTAAGTGGATTTTAATGCATCGCCCTGCTGAAAACAACCTATTGAAATCGATTGGAATTAATTAATTTTCATTCAATACCAATCGATTCCAATAAATGTAATCAGTTACATTAAAATTTCCTATTGAAATCCAATCGATATCAATCGATTTCAATAACAATAAAATTGAATACTCAATTTTAGCATTCGTTCAATGTGATTTCAATTCATTTCAAAATAGATATTTAATCAATCTATTTTAATCTATAATTTATTGTAAATACCAATATTTCCGAATCAACTTCAATTAATATTTAGGTTTATCTATTCCAATAATAGAAATTTGTTATCGTCGGGAATAAACTTCAATAGTCCTAATTGTCAATCGACACAAATAGGCACAGTTCAATAATATTTAATCGTTATCTATGTTAACCAAATAATGGAGATTACCAATTTGTTTCAATTTATAAATTATTGTGAATACCAATACTTCCGAATCAATTTTAAATGATATTTAGGTTAATCTATTCCAATACTAGTAATTTGTAAATTATTTAGACTGTTATCGTCAGGAATAAACTTCAATAGTTCTATTTGTCAATTGACACGAATTGGTACAGTTCAATAATGTTTAATCGTTGTCAATATATGAACCGAATAATTGAGCTTATAATTGAGCCCAAAATTTTTGAAAACTTTAATCATGATGAATAAATTGAAATAATAATTTAAATGATCAACCAACACGAATATGTTAGTTCATTAAAATCAATATTAACAAATAAATTAAATTTTATTCTAAAATTTTTAACAAATGTTATTTGCATGGTTTCAAATATACTGAATGCTTTTACAGAATAATTTTTTTAGATTCTCTATTAACATTACTGTAAATTGCGCTTTTACTTATATATACATTTGTACTATTTTACATTGATAATCTACATTTTTTTTAATTGTAATTTTCATTATATTATGTATTAATTATAAAATATATCTGCTAAAAACTTTTTCAATTAACAATTAATAATAAGACTAACTTTAAATTAATTGAAGTGAATAAGTGCTTCATGCATGTATTTATTATGCAAATATTTTTTCATACTTATTGAATTTCAATTAAGTTAGGCATCTCTACAAAGGTAACTTGCGTTATTATTTTTTTTGCAGTACGTCGTTAACCCTTTAACGTCAAAACAGCCACTTTTTGGAATGCTAAGTTGGATAGCATATTTAAATAAGAAACCGATTGAATTAAATGATGAAATTTCGTACCCTACTATTTTCGA
>UELV01005486.1:1603-14309 GCA_900490015.1 Megastigmus stigmatizans | reverse complement strand
GGTGGGTTAAGGGTAGGTCGGGTTAGCTCGCTTGCGGCGTAGGATCCAACGATTTCAAGAAAAAACAAACGACTAAAGTCGCTTTCTCCGGGGTTAGAAGGGTTAGCCTGCTTGTGGTTTGGTAGGGGTGGTTTCTAGAGGTTAGGTTGGTTAGGGGTAGGTCGGTTAGTTGAGGTCACTCGCTCACGGCGTAGGATCCAACTATTTCAAGAAAAAACAAACGACTAAAGTCGCTTTCTCCGGGATTAGATGGGTTAGCCTGCTTAACTGACACCCCTTAAAAGTGGATGTCAGCCGATAAGAAAAAATACGTATCTATTATTTTTTCAAGTACTATAACATATCCAAAAATCATCAAAATCGGTGCGGTCGGGTTGGGGTGGTTCCCTTGTAAGTAGCGCACTTGCAGTGTCAGCAATCAATCCGTCTTGTGTTGCTGATCCTGGGCTCGCCGTCGTGGCCCCGTTGCTGACCGCTGACGCTTCGCCGATCTCGGGTACGACGCCTTGAAGCGGATGTCGCTGGAAGTCGGGTGGGTTGTCTCGTGCGCGCTCTCTTGCTCTCTCGGCTAGAGCTTTGCAATTTCGCTTCTCGTTTCGGCTCTGCCTGTGATCGTCCTGCTGCAGTTTAGGCCAAATGATGGTCCGGTGCAGCGTCCGACGATCACTTGGTCCGTATCGGATCCTAGCGCGCTAAACTGCGCTTTCCCCGTGGCGCGGAATAATTCTTGCCGCGAAAGGCCTCGTGGCTCCTTATGCTGCTGGATGCGAGCTTGCGTCCGCACCTCACGCTGGCCAGTGTAACAAGGAAGAGCCTCTCTTCTTCAACCGCTCTCCTTGCTCCGGTTTCTCCTTCCTACCTTTCCGTCTTTCTTCTTGCGCTTTCTCTCTATCTCTAGCGCGTCTATTGTCGCGCTTCTCTCTCTCTCTCTCTCTCTTTCTGTCGCGCGAGTTTTCGATAACCACGGTTCGTCGCGAATCGTCGATTTTCGGTGGTCCTCGTCTCGTTTGTTTGTATATGTGTTGCGTCTCCTGACGCTTCCTTACCCGAGTTCGCGATGATGTGGAATATTCCATTCTCGCTTGTAATGCGGCGTAAATACCGCGTTACAGAATAAACACATAAGTCAATATTAGATGGTATTTCTCCATCCTTTGATATTACGAAAGCTGCATATTCCGGCGATGATGGTAAATTAAAAGGATGTTGGTATAATTTTGGATTTCGAATAAGATATAAATGATATTCCGGAATAGTATTGTCTTCTGATAATTCATAAAGATTTTTATAATTTAGTGTGTTAGGATTACATTCTTCTAAAGTTTCACATTGAGGTTCTAAGATCAGATTTGCATTTTCCTGTCTTTTCATCAGACGATCAGATTTTCTTTCGTGTTCTTGCAATGTTTTTGCAAAAATAATTATATCGTCTAGATACACGAATAACTCTATCCCTTGAAGACCTGTTAGAACTAGATCCATCATGCGCTGAAATGATACTGGGCCGTTTTTAAATCCCATTGCCATACGTGAATGTTGGTAGTGACCGAATGGTGTCGAAAACGCTGTTTTATGCGCATCTTCCGGGCCCATAGGTATTTGATGAAATCCCGATTTAAAGTCAAACGTCGCGTATATACTGCGCTTGGCCTAACTGGTCCAAAATATCAGTAATAATAGACAATGGATATGTAGCACCTATTGTTTTATCATTGAAAAATCTAAAATCAATGACCAGATGCTACTTGTGCTTTCCACTGTCGTCTGTGCCCTTCTTCTTGACGGCGAACAAGGGCGAGCAATAGGGAGATGTAGATAGTGTTAAAATTCCTGTGTGTATTTGTTCTTGTACGTGCTTCTGTATCACTTCTTTAATGGCAGGCGGGTGTCAGAATTGCTTAGTGCGTATAGGTCGGAATTTTATGGCTAACAACTGTAGTAGCTTTAAGGCATTCTCTAGGTAAATGAAATAAATTTGCCCGTTGTTCTACAAGACTTTTGACATGATCCTTTTCCTCTGCACTTAAAACATCAGTGTTCATAAGTTTAAAAACTTCTTCTGCCCTATTAACTGCAACTGTGGCAGATTCTTTAAATATGTTTGCGAAAGTGATACCTTCATTGTGCAAAAGTCGGTTATCCTCGTCTTGAGTGTCCGTTTTTTCTTTCGCGATTTCGCAAGCTTCCAATTCTACTAGAGGGGCCTCTATAGTGATTCATTTACTGCTCATATTTATACATATTATAGCAAGTTTCCCCTCGATATTCTTGACTACCGCATTTCCTATTAAACTATTTGGATTTATGTCGAGTAAAGGTACAAATCCTTCTCTTAAATCGTGCTTGTTGCAGAATTGACAGTTTCCATCGTATTTCTTCTTACGGCAATCTTTTTCCAAATGACCGTTTCCACAACAATAATTGCACGTTTCAACGGCTAGTGCTACCCTTACTGAAGCATTTTGAGTGTATAAATTGTCGTTATGCTCCTGCATTTAGTCAGCGTATCGATCTTCTTCGCATTCTGTGTAAAGATTGTCTTCCTCTAGTGAATTTGGACATATCGTAGTATGAATGAGAGGTATATGGCTGCTGTGTCTGTATTTTCTTTGATGCCGCCATACAACAATTTATAGCCTTTGGTTGAAAATGCTGCGAAGAAGGCGGGTGTCTTACGGATCCCGTGAACATTCAAGGTTTTAGATAATGATGTTGCTTTTGCTATCGCGTCAGCTAGATTTTTTGGCTTTTCATTTTGTACGCAATATTCCGGGTGATCGTTAAGCCCTGTTAAGAAAAATTGGAGTACTTCGCGTTTAGCTGCTGCTGTATGATAGTCGTAATCAATTTCGTCTGGATCAATCGTGCTTTCGATAACTAATAGGCTACTGAAACCGCTACCGGTTCTTCTGGCCTTTGGCTGAGATTATACATCTGTTCTTTAATTTCTTCCGGTCTGCCGACGTATCGAAATTTGCGTGTGAGATCTTGTAAAAGATTTTCAATTGAGTTACTATCTATAGCCCTAACGTCGTACGCTTCTTGCGCTTTGCCTCTAAATTTTCGAGCAATGCAATGAAGGACCCAATTCTCTTCTATATTACTATACCTATCTGAAAAATCTCTACAGATTGATACGAACTGGGCTAATCCGTCTGGTCCTCCGCTGTATTCCGGAATGAAATTTGACACTTGATTAAAGGTTAGTGTATTATTCGCGGGGGCTGAACTATAACGTACGGGCGTTAGAACTAGGTGTTACTGTTATTTTCTCTTTTTCTTAATAATCGAAGTTTATTCAAATTACATACAGGCTGTCATTCTATTTTAATTCGTAAAATTTCTGGATTTTTAGTTTATTTGCAGATCTTTTTTTTTAAGAAAAGCTTTGTATTTTTGATAATAATGTACATTGTAAATTTTTTGATAAGATTTCTAAAAGTTATTATTTACACAATTTAAGACATTATAATGACCATTATCAAAATTACCCGATAATTGTAATTCTAATCTGTATTTGTTAAAAGATTCGCCATATTGATTAATGAAACCACGAATATTATGATATATTATTATAATACAATAACGAAATAAATATTTGAAAAAGCTTGGATTTCAAGTTTACTACCAAAAGCTCCCTACTTTTCCATATACGGTTGACATGAATCTCTTTCTGTAATTAACTGCAAATGTGATAAATCACCTACTAAAAAAGGTTCAAAAGTTGACCAATTCTCGATAACTTGGTAACAATTTTTTGTCTAACTTGATTGTGTCTGTTTTGATCATTGTATAAAAATAATGCAAAGCATCGAAACAGACAATTTCCATCACCAATGATTTTTATAATCTTTTAATTTATTTTCTGTTCATTGGTATTTAAGTTTCCGAAGTGAATTTCAGAGAAACAGATCCTAAAGAATAACATAAAATTTTTTATAAACATAATATATCATTTTGTAATATAAAATAATTATTTATTGTAAAAGAAGTAAAAGATTAATTATATTTAATTAAATTATTTGTGCTTTTATTAATGTTGGTAATTTGTTTTTTTTTTTACATTTTTTAATCGTAATAGAGTTAACATTTAATTTTTTCATTTTCTTGTTTAAGTCTTTTACAGGATCAATATATTCTAAACTTGAAAGGTATTCAAAATAAAATGCTTCATAATTTAAGTATTCTAAAAAATTAAAATTTACTTTACAAATAAAAACTTAAGAAAAAAATTATCAAAATTTTATCTACTTTCTATTTTATCGTTGTTTATTTTTAAATTAGTTGTTTACTGTGGAGACTATTGTTTAGTTAACTGGGATATATACGGCAGCGGATGATGTCGGAGATGGCGGAGGTAACTATTTAAAACTGTTACATAGGACATAGAGCTGTCCTATGATTTTTATTTATTAGCGCGCAAATATTAATTCACATTAAAATGCAGCGCACATCGCCGCATTCCAAAGAATCGCAACTCGCAACTGACCACACCATAAAATGCAAGCATCAGTAGACGCAGCATTTTCTTACCCAGCAACAGTTAAATTGCCGACTCTACAAAATTCGCACGATTTTTACAACTTCCAGCACCTCTAGCAAAGCAGAGGTGAAACACAATAAAAGCAGCCCCATCGGGCCGCATTATGGAGAACGAGCGAATATCTAAACGAGGAAAGACCGACCGACGGCCGCGCAGAGAATTTACAATCACTCGACAAATTTTTGATATAGTGAATAAAGCCAGTTTTAAAGTTCTCCAGTCTTTACGTCACTTTACGTACCCGCCCTCATGACTTCCTTTCCGGATTAAGTTACCGGAGAATTGGATGATACCGAATCCATAAAGAGAGAGACTCCTTTCATTTCACATATTACTAATTTTACCATTCGCTCTCTCGTCACAGTTATCATACGTGACATTTTTGGTTCTAAAGTTAGGGTATCATTTGTGAGGGAGGTAGGTAAAAAAAAGAATCGCGATTTTTTTTAAAAGAAGTTGATGGGAAGCAAGGATGTCTCAATTCTGCAAGAGCATCGTTATCTTCGGAATTCTATGCATGTAAGTACATTTTATATATTTTTTTTTGGGAATCAATATTACCCTTCCATCGTTGATTTAACACATATCGAAGAATTATTTCCACTACACGGTTGACAAGAAATTGTCGAGGTTCTTACTTGCTTTTGCTCCGTTCTCCACTCCTTATCGCGGTAAAATAAACACATTATAAAAATATAGTAAATAGAGCAATTTTTTTTCTCTCTCACGCGGCAAAAACGACATAAAAATTGTGGACAGAGTAACGGTACGACTGGCCGCCCAACAAGAACACGAGAACAACGGAGTCCATGCAGCGACGTCAACGGAAACCTGTAGTTATTGCCACGGGCCGTGGCACGTTGAAGCCGACTGCAGAAGAAAGGTGTACAATACGCTAACTTGCCAGTTCTGTCATGCAAAAGGTAAAAAATGGCGAGATATCCCTTCCTCCCCGGTATAATCAGAACGCAGGTCATACCAATAGCACTATTGAAGGGGTCTTTTGAAATGAATGATTAGATACAATAATAACCGGGGAAACAACGATAATCAAAACAATAGATACAACAATAATGGAAATAATTATAATAAGAGCAACTACAATGGGAGCAGTCAAAACAGAAATAATTTTAGCGGAAATAATTATAATAGGAACAATTATAGTGGGAACTACTATAATAGAAACGACCATAATAGAAATGATAACAATTCAAACCGCTATGAAAGGCAAGCGGACATTCGAAATACGCCAAACGACAATCCAAAACCAGCGGCTCGAAGGACAACCGCAAGGGCACACCAGGACCAAGTAACCGAACATTTAAACTCGCAGGATGCTCGGCGCCAAAAGGAGACATCGAGCAGCTCGAGAGCAGTGAACAACATTCAGTAGTGTATGAACACGTCCGTCTCACTAAAAGCGGCAGACAACCTACTATAATAATCCTCAATATCGAATCTCTAAAAGAAGGAAAAACGTCATTTTACACGGACACGGGGACCAACGTCAGTCTGATTAAGGTATCAAAAATTAAGTCGTACGTACTATATTTCTATAAAGAAATACTTTAAATTCATGGAGTAACGTCGGGGGAAGCCTTTATATTAGGCAGAGTAAGTATCGAATTAAATGGATTACTCTGCGATTTGCACGTTGTGTCGGATGATTTTTCCGTAAGTACAGATGGCTTTATTGGATGGTCAACTCTTAATGACCACAAAGGCGTAATTGCCGAGTGACAGAGCTTGCATTTGCAAGCGTATCTGTTTTGCTTCTTCCTCGTTCCAGTTTTGAGGTGCGATAAGCTTCAATATTCATTCTGCCCTATCGCCTTCTTCATCAGATATTATTCTTAACACGTTTATTCGATCGATAAGGGGGTCTGGTGTATCATTAAGTATTATTGGTGTAAGATTAAGGGAAATTTCCCGGACTGGTCACACCGTTTCAGAAGAATGAATCATTCACGATTCCCCCTCGAACGCGTCAAGTTATATATGCGAAAGTGAGAAATGTCGAGCAGGACCTAGGCTTCATTCCCCTCCTCGACATAAAACCCGATCTTTTAATTGGCAACTGCGTCACAAATAATATACATGGATAGACTTACCTTATGTGTATCAACACAAGTAAAAATACAATAATTTCGAAATGCCAGAAATAGAACTGAAACCGTGTGAATTTACGCCTACAAAGGCAGAAATATTTGTTGACCTTAATGATACACCAGCCAGAATGAACATTGAAGCTTATCGCACCTCAAAACTGGAACGAGGAAGAAGCAAACCAGGTATGCGATTTAGTAAAAACATACCCCGATACGTTTTACTTAAAAGGACATCCTTTAAGAGCAACACACGTAGTGACGCATAGAATACCGACAGTAGATGATATCCCTGGCAGGGCCAGGCTATTCAGGCACCCCCCAGCTATGAAAGAGGAAATCCAATAACACATCAGAAAGTAAGTGGAAGCAGGAATAATAGAACCTTCCATGTCTGCCTATTCATTTTGCTTATTCATCATCCCGAAGAAGGCAGAAGAATTCGGGAATAAACAATATAGGTTGGTAATTGATTTCAGAACCCTAAACGAAAAGACTATCAGAGACGTTTATCCATTACCTCTCATAACAGATATCATAGACCAGGTAGGGCAAGCAAGTTATATCACCACAGTGGACCTTAAGTCAGGACTCCACCAAATCCCGGTGGATTCCGAGGATGCGCATAAAACAGCATTCCAAACACCTTTTGGACTACACCAATACAAAAGAATGCCAATGCGCGTGAAAACAGGACCTAGCAGCTTCCAACGACTAATGGATATGTGCCTTGTCGGCTTACAAGGAATGGAACTCTTTGTCTATCTCGATGTCATCAGCGTATTCAGTAAAAATCTAGAGGAACATAGGATTAAATTCAGGCGACTGATGAAGCGACTAGAGTCAGCCAATCTAACGGTAGAATCTCAGAAATGCAAATTCTTATGCAAAGAAGCCACCTTTTTAGGATTTTTGGTGGACAATGGCGAAATACGGCCGGATCCCAGAAAAATAGAAGCTGTTCGCGAATATCCTGCACCCACCAACCCAAAGGAAATAAAACAATTTCTTGGACTGGCGGGTTACTGCAGGCGTTCTGTGCCAAAATTTACATTAATCGCATTACGTATAACAAACTTCACGCATGTAGATCCAATTTGTAAGTGGACATTTATTCGTGTGTATAAAAATAGATACAATAACACGTGAAGATGTCAATGTGTGCGTGCCGGTCGGTACCGTCGAACGCGCACACTGTATTTTGAATTTAAAGAGGAACGCTTGAATTTGAATTGCGAGCGTATTTCACGCTCGAATATATCATTCGAATATTATATTTTATTCGAACAGTATTACGGCTGTTCGAATAGATTCTAACTCATCGCATGTATAGCTCGGCTATACCAAGAACGCACCACGTACTTGAAGTAAACACACCGACGTGTGTTTATTCACGCGACCTTGACGTTATACTCAGTACCGTGCTGGCGCACAGACGGCCGGCCGGTCCGTTCACCCGCAAGCTAAACCCTGCTGGAACGGTGGGACCTCTCGTCCCACAGCGAGCCGCTGGAAGCTCAATTATCCGAGGAGATGCTCCTCCTCGAATACGATGCAGTGCAGCTACAATTCACCCACTCACTGCACTAATGCACTAGTTTCTCGCACACAATCACTGAATCAAAACCGAAAATCGCTCGTCGCCCGAATTACGTCCGATTACTTTCGATGCTGCGGTCTCTCTCCCGAGCTTTTCAAGCGCGAGTCGCGATCCTCCTAATCGCGTCATACCTCTCTCCCGTTCACACTCGCGGACACATACAATAGCACCCTGGTAGGTGCTACCCTTATTCGCGCGCGACAATTAATCTAATTAACTCTTCACGATTATTACTCGCGAAAACACGTGAGATTTATCCGTTAAATCTCCACGTGTCACAACATCAAATAATTTAAAAATTTTTATAAGTAAATCTTGGAAACAAATAAAATTAAATGAAAATTTTTAGAAGTAATATCAAATAAATTGAAATTGGAAAAAATTATTTTTAAATATACAAAAGACAATTACTTACTCGGCGCGCTCCGAAGGAGGAGCACGAGTTAGTTGAGCCATAAAAGGATGGTCGTTAGTCCGACACACCAGACCCACACACACAAAACACAATAAGACGTGAATCACGCAGAACTATACACAAAAAATAGCTTACTGTTTAGCACAACTTCTTTAGCTCGTTAAATGTTCTATATGTACTTAGAAAACAGTATCAATTTTATGTCACATTAAAATAAAAAAGAGAATTTTTTTAACTACAGTCTTAAAAATTGAATATATTCCGAATTTTCTCTGAAAAAGCGATAAATAAAAACGGTTACACACCTATTTTTACTATCTATATATTTCCTATATATCGATGTTAAATGCATCAGAATTAGTTTTCTTAAGCGATCCAAAGTTTCCGAATATTTTGAGCTGTACAACTATTCGTTCAGAGAATTTACGTTTATTGAAGTTCATACGAAAAAATAACTTCTATGAACGGTTTATGCATGAACGCTATTTCCGTAGAATCATTTTTCTTGAAGCAAAGTAGAATTAAAAGAATTGATTATTTAGTTGAAAATATGAATTTAATGTTACGCAGCAAAAAACTATTATATCTGAGTATATGACATTCTTTGTTATGTTTTTATTTTCTGGTAATAAAATAAACTGATTCTTAGAGTTACCAATCCTTGAGAGACCCACATATAATTGACCGTGGGAAAAACAATTTGATCGTAAATCAATTCCTACGGATTTAAACGTTTGACCCTTTAATTGTGTGACTTTTTAATTGTAATAGCGAAAAGTTTGACAGGAAATTGCGGGCGTTTGTACTTGGAGGGTAAGTCAGTAGGGATCATAGGGATGCGAGGAATTAGTGCTATTTCACCCTTTGCAGAGCCTGTGAGAATAGTAGTTTCTATAATATTATTTTGCATAATTTTGATTTGTAACCTGGTACCATTGCATAAATTAGGGGGATTAAGATTTCTTAATAGAATAATAGGAGCTCCTATTTTGAGGCAAAGTCGGTGCGGCCAATTGCTTCAATATCAGCACGGTGACTTCTAGTGCATTCGTCTCAAACAATTAGGAAGATGTGATGAAGCAATTTTACCATATGAAATAAAGTTTTGTACTTTCTAATATTATTTAAAAAGTTTTTCGAAAATCGATGTGTGCCTAAAATCAAACTCTTCAAAGGTGCTGGCAGTTCAGGAAGCTCATCGAGAAAAACTTTACCCCTCGAGCAACATAGACATGGAGCCTGATCGGTCCATTTTTAACAAAACAATGATTACAAACTTTATTCATTGAACCAATTTGTATATTCTTAAGATTTATGTAATTAATATTTGGATAATATTCGAAAGCAGATCGAAAATTCGTAGAATGAATTCTATTGCGTAATGTTCGCAGTCAATGATTTTTACAGTCGCTGTAATCTTTCATGTGAAGAGTCGTAATTCTCTAACAGGAATATCTTCATTACTGCGTCTATTGGATGCGTCGTTTCGGAGTTGTGAAAGTCTAGCTTCGTTCTTCTTGACATTCATTATTTTTCCATAAGCGGTTACGTCTCGCTTGATATGAATTACGAGACAAATTTGTTTTAGGCATTTTAAAAAATGTCCACAAATAGAATAATATATTTTAAAAACGAAACATCTAATAATAATATTTGCTAAGGAAGATTCAATATATTGAGTACAAAAAATTTTACTCAAAAACGGTTTGCTCCATAGCGGGGTTCACGCTCCTACTTATATCCTCGGCGACAAATGTTAGGGTACGTGTTCGCTAAAAGCTGTGCTTCGCCGCCTGGTAGCAGATGCGCGACTCTGCTTCCCTATACGGCGACGCGCGACTCCGCGAGTACTCCGTCGGCCAACCGCTGCACGCTGTTGTTCCCCTATATTACTACGCTTCGCGTATGTAAAGTAGTCCCTGTTTAATTTTTTTATAATTTATGATTCAATTTAATACAAAACCTAGCCGATGTTAGTCTACGATGTCAAAAATGTATCATATTAAAATTTCGTTGTAATCGGTTAAGTAGTTTTTGAGATTTATATAACCATACAAACAATCGCTGTCGCTTTATTATATTAGTGTGAGACGACGATTATCGGAAAGAGATAATAGATACAGCGACTAAAGAGGTTGTATTTCATAGAAGGATTTGGTTAAAAAATAAATTTAATTCTGCTGGGGAAGAAAAATCATACTTGCCACAATTTTCACCTATTTAAAGGTAATTTTTATAGTCATTTGCTTCTTTCTTTAGCGACGATTCGAACATTGTTAATTTTATTAATTAAATATCTATAAGTAGTTATGCAACTACTATGGACAGTCAAAACGAACTTGACCTTGACTGGCGGTGGAGCCTCGGTGCAAGCTGCTGACGATCCACAGTGAGTGCAGTGGCCTCTTTCTCGCACGTACATACCCACACTCACACACACACACACACAAACACACACACACACACACACACACACACACACACATACACATACACGTACGTCTTTTGGAAATTATTTTTGGAAATTTTTTCGTAAACATTTTTGAATATATTTTTAATTTTAGTTTTGAAATCAGAAAATATTTTCAGAGAGAGTGATTGATTGATTGATTGATCTTTATTGGGGCCTGGATGTAGAACCCCATTTGACGCAAGAGCATATATACATGTGTTTAGACATACAAAAATAAAAATAAAAACTGTTGTAAAATTACGTACAAACAGAAACAAAAAACTAAAAACAATAATAAAATTTTTTTAAAAGTTCAAAACATAAAAAGATAAATACTATATAACAAGCCATAGAATTGTTGGAGTTTTTCTCTCTGGACTTTAATAAAAACATTTAAGAAAAAAGAAAAAAAATTAAATAAATAAGAGCGTCTCTGCGCCTCTTGACGGATAAGTTAGCTCCTTTGTACATTGGATCAGCTCGATGTCAGATCGTCTCTCGGTACAGTGTGTGGAATGATGGTGGAGACGTCCAGTGGAGACCCTCATTTACAACCCTCTGCCGCCAGTCGTCGTGGTCACGTTGCAGCAGCTCGTCGCGTAGGTCGGTCTTGTACCTCGCGACGTTGATGGAATTGAAGGGCAGTGAGGTCAAGGCATTCAAGATGTTTGAGTCCGTGACGGTGAACGATTTTCGCCAGGCTTCGGTCCTTGGAGCTGCGTATGTGAGGACTCTGGGTGGCAGACGGTTTGAGGAGCGAGCGTACACGTCAATGTTCATACGCTGGAACTTAGAGGCCAGGTAGGCTGGGTTGCGATATGTCAAGATTTGTGTAGGCGTGAAAGGCGCTAAAAGAGCGGTTATGTTCACGTAGTGTCTGTCTAGGTCTGTACACGTAAAATAATTGAATGGTGACGCTCGCAAACCGCTGGCGATACCCATGCACCTTAGCTCGCGCCACTTTGCTGATGCATTCGGAGCACTTTTGAGCTTCTCGGCAAAGAAGTGGTCGCTGTGTCGAGATGGTTTGAGATCACACTGTGTAGCGTGTTAAAATGTAGAACATCCGAAACGAGGCCGGAACGCTTTGCAATGCAATAGCGTTTATCACGCTCCCTAATGATGTCTCGGATGTCCCCAGACACCCAGGGCTTTCGAGTAGAAGAAATAGTTATTTTTCGAATGGGCGCGACTTCACCAAAGGCGCTGCCAATAACGTCCGAAAGATTTTCCGAGAAAGCATTTAAATTGGAGCTAGTTACAGGCACAGTAAAATTTAGGGAGACTAGATTATATGGGGAATTACGAACATATATGGAAGATGAATCTGCCGTTAGGGTGTTTTTAGAGTGAGTATTGGGAGAAACTAAGTGGCGGTCGGGGAGAATACGCTTTAACCCATTAACGACCAAGACCCCGAATTTTCAACATCTTTTTCAGTGCCTTGTTTCAACTAAAAAAAAGGTTTGAAAAAATTTGAAAAAGAACATATCCGACGTATTTTGAGCTGTTCTTTCGAATGGTGATACCGATTTTTTGTTAAAATACTCCTGCAAAAAAAATATAGCGTGTTTTTCACGAAAAAAGTTAA
>UELV01005458.1:0-10956 GCA_900490015.1 Megastigmus stigmatizans | reverse complement strand
ACATATTCTATATACGTGACTAAATATGCATTTTATACGTAAGGCATGAACGAGCAAAAGAGATAGATAAAGAAATCCCAAAAAGAAATAAATTTAATAATTACAATGGTCACTGCATCTATTTTGTATATAGTAGTATATGTAGATTGTGCTAAATTCGAGTTGTTGGTACAACGAGCATGGCTATAATGTATATTAAATTTAAATGCGCTTCAAGCATAAACAATGTTCGACATTCATGAAAAATATTTTTGTCCAAAGTATAAAGGCCATGGACATGCTTATAGATGTGTCGTGTTTATTCCTTATATTCGGTTCCGTGTTCCGCATCTATACAAAGATGGTTCATTTCAATATAAAATACAATGGCTGCTTCTAGGTATCTTATATGCGTATTGTACGTATAGATGCATGTAATTTTTCATGTAGTTGACACTTTGAAAAAATTTACCTTTTTTTAATCAAACTACAATTTTAATCGTAGATCAATCGTGAGTTCGTGAGTTGGTGAGTGAATAAATAGATAAACTTTCATCCATTTATTTATAAAAAATAGTTCTAACCAAAATAACTATAAAAGTTTTAATAACTTTGCGTGGAAACTTCTTCCAAAAACTTCTTTTAGTTGATTGAATATTTTAAAAATTGGTTTAATAATTCAAGTTACAATATATTATGATGGAAGAACCATTTTTATGAAAGTGTTCGGAATCATGCCCGGACACTCTTACATTCGTTCAGTGCAAACCAATGATGATAAAAGTTCATGCTGCGCGGAAGATGCTTGTCAATTCTCTGGAGATAAGAAGAGCAAGGAGACCGACTTAAGAACATTTGCTCCGAGTTACAACGAGTCAAGGCTGACAAAAATGGTTTTGGACAGATTTTCCAAAATGTTGAAAAGACAACGTTTCAAGAGAGAAATAGATGTCCTTTTTGTAAAAACTGGTGTGCTGCTATCGACAACTACTTGTAGAAGTATGTTTTTATGGTGGAATTCATGTAAACTGTTCAGAGCTACAGCTCGCAGACATTTACACCAAGAGTTTCTATGAATTGAACAGAAATGGTGCTGCGGATATTCATCAGTGGAAGTTTTGAGATGACCAAATGGCCCAAGTGTCTAATCATTCTGCTTAGTGATGCTGGATTGTTGCGGATAGCTCCAGTATAGTAAGGTGAAATAATAGTTGTTTATTTTCTGCAATTTTCAGTGAAGGCATTGAATGAATTGGCGATGAATGAGAAGTGGATGCAGCTGGACTTTGTCAGATAAGTAAAAACCCATTTATTAATACAATAAGATTTATTTCTTGTAAGAAAAAATACTTTGTAAAAAAATCTTTTCTTTTAGTTGCAGGTCCAGTGCCTACACCAAGAGTTCAAGAGAGGCAGAGAATTTTTTTGTAATGTTGTTGTAGCAACAGATATTTAAAAGATATTTAAAAAAATAAATAGGACTGATTGAGGTGTTCCTGGCTATAACATTCGACTCGTAAACAGGGAACTCAAGGTATGTTATTTAGTCAATAATTTAAAAAGTGCTAACATAATTAATATATTTTTTTTTATATTTTAGAAAAAGGAGTTTTTAAGAAGCAAAGAGATCATTTTGATGTACGGTTCATGCAACTGTAAAGCTGTTTTCTGGAAAACATGCAATTTTGAGGTTTGGCGTAATCTACAAGTCAAACGGATTGATCAATTTTGATGGGATAGATCTCAAATTATTTGAAATTGATATCATTGTGATGTGAAAAACTGCATAAATTAATATTTTGTGAGTAAGAAGAATAGTAAACGTTTATTGATGATATGGTACGTTCAACTTTAAAGCTGTTTTCTGGAAAACATGAAATTTTGAAGTTTGGCGTAACATACAGGTCCAACGGATTGATTAATTTTGATGTAATTTGATGTAATCAAAGAAAATGAGTTCAAAAACTGCATAAATGCATAAAAATTGAAGAAATTTTATGAATTTATGCAGTTTTTGAACTCATTTTATTATTTAATCAAAAAAATTTAATTTATACAACTCTTCACACCCTAATGACATCAATTACAAACAATTTAAGACCAATTACATCAAAATTGACCAATCCGTTGGACCTGTAGGCTACGCCAAAGTCAAATTTTTGAAACTGACGTAACATAAGATAAAAAGGCCTTAGAGGTTTCTACTAAAGCTCATTTTGTCAGTAATCCAATATATTCTTAGAATATTATGTAGAAATATTACTAATTATTATAATTTTTTGGTTTTAGGCGAATTAATATAAAAAAATTTATAGGTGTAAGCCCCCCTTAAACGGTGCTAAGGTTAGGTTGAGATTCGTTCGTTCGAAAGACTCATTTTGCTTGATGGATGCGTCTAACGGAAACTATGCAGTACTTATAACCGATGCAAGTTTAATTGTACGTCGAGTAAAAGTATACCCTATAATTTTCATTGCTCATGCAAAGACTCTCGCTTCTACAACAGCTAAATAACCACTCACGCGCGTAGAAGTAAAATCGTTTACTATGCACAGTGGTATCACAGGTGATTGGTTAGAAAACGTAATTTTAGGACAATTACCGAAAAGAATTATAGGAGTGGTCGACAACAGAGTATTTAACGGAGATCGAATTCTTAACCCATTCAATTTCCAACATTATTCCATAAACTTTCTTTCTTTATATGTGGACAGAGTGCAAGTTCCAAGCAAGCCTCTACAAACCACCTTTATTGGAAATCCTCCACAGTGCATCGACGCCTATCATATTTTATTTTTAGGCACAGGTCTGCATTACATGAACGAGGGAAATCGAGACGAATACTTTCTCGGCTACTGTCTATTGGCCTTTGCTCTCACGCCAGATATGTCTACTCACTTTGCAGAGCATTGGAATCTCGTTAAAAATGGAATCATTACAATAGAAATCCGTTTTGAAAAACTCTTGACGAAAACCATAAATTGTATACTTTAAACCGAATTTGATAACGTACTAGAGATAGACTCTGACTGTCTAGTGTTAGTCGATCTAAACTCTTAAATCTCCTTTCTTCGAATACGCATGAGAAAAAAAGTAGGGAAGATAATAAATATATCGTGACCCTACTGAAAATAATTGAGTTTGGCTCCGACCATTTCGCAATCGGTCGGTCTTCTCATTTAAATCAATCAACATGGATAAATTAGATTACATTATAAACATACAAGCCTTTCACGACCAAGATGGAATTGCTGTGGTGGAGGGGGGGGGGGTACAGAGTGTAACTTTATATCTCATTGGATTATAAAACCACCGTCCAGCTACGAGGATTTTCCGAAAGGAATATTATCATGTAACAGTTTCTTATGTTGTTTTCATCATGGTATCGAGTGGTTCGATGGCGAGTCAGACTTAGAAGACGATTATAATTGTCTTCGAGAAGTGGCCCGATTTGCTCTACGTATTTTTGTGCGCGGGCATCATAAAAAAGAGTTCATAAAGCGGGTTCTCTCCAAACATATTATATATCTAGAAGAATATAATAGTTATAAATAATGTTCAAAAATTTACGCTAACCTTTTTTCATACAAAAAAAAACTCAATATTTAACTTTTAAGCTCTTATGCATATCATTACACATCAATTAACAAATTATTGTTGTTGTTGTTGTTGATGACGGTGTCTGATTTTCATATACCGGTACTATTAACGACTATAAGGTTTATAACAGTAGCTTCCCCGATTTATAAGTAGAAGGCAACAGATGGCTAATTTTCCGTAAAATTTTGTATAAATTACGTTAATCACGATTTTAATAATTCTCTGCATAGGCAGAGTAAATCAGGGCGTCAGGCACTGTATTTTTAGTTTTATTCAATATGATTACTCTAAACTCGAGCAGTACCACTCGATTAATTTTCAATTTTAATCTTTCTAATTTTTACACGCTGAAAAGGCAAAGAGTTTGAATACGCGACTAGCCAGAGGTAGAATCGTGAGGTCAAACAGCCAGAAACGAGTTTCCAGCTGAGTTTCGGACTGTGGACAGACACGTACACACACATGTAAATATAATAAACGATAAAAATAAATAAGTTCACACTCTATGAATTGGAGTTGATCTTTAACAATTTGAGTATTTTAATAGACAAATAAATAATTACAAAAGACCTCTGCGGGGCGTATTACTGTCGTTAATGCAAATAAAATATAACAAATGAGTCTAGCGCAATATCAAAAGCCTGTCGAAGGCACGCTAATTAATTAAATGACTCGACAGTAAATTTATTTTAAAGACAATAATAAGTTAATTATTCGCCTTGAAAAGGCACGCAAGACGCTTTACAATATCTTTGAGTCGCTTCGCTCACCAAATTTAGCGTTGTTCTACCTCAATCTCGAGCGTACGGACACGTGCGTGAGAAATTAATTAACAAAAGAAAACTACAAACGCGCGAGGACAACAGTACTCTAGCGCGGAGTTAAAGCCACAAAGTAGGCACAAAAATTATAAATTGAACTAAATAAAAAACTGAAAAACCGCGTAAGGCAAATCATACCCTTTTGTAGCTCCTGCTCGTATCGAAACGATTTTAATCAGGTATTGGGCCTGGAAAAGCGAGGCAGTTATTTTACAATTTTAAAATCAAAAGTTAATAATTTACAAATTCAAAACGAACGAGCGCTGCCAACAAAAAGGCACGGGCGCTATCACTGTTCGCGAAATGAAACTTTTACGCTATATAGGAGATCGGAACTACGCGGCGCGGAGAGTCCGGAGATGATGTTGTCCGTTCGGCAACCAGATGAGAAGTCGCCTAGGCAAGCGTCGCCGAGTCCGTCGAGGCCCGTGGCATCCGTCGCGCTGTTGTCCCGTCACTCGTAAATTGGTGCGCTCGTTGTTGTGTCGGGCATCCTTTTCTCTCGCTTCAATGTCCTTTTCCCTTGCCGCCGTAAGCACAGGCACTAAAAGTATCTCGTGGTGGAATTATCCATTCTAATTTGGATTTAAAAATATTCCAACTTAATGCGAGAAATACTGAAGCGAGAATACTACGCTCAAATACGAATTTAAATTCGTGGGCGAACCGACTGAGACATTAAAAAGCCGATAAATCTCGAATGCCGTAAAGGCAGGAAAATATTTTAGAAGCCTCTTTTTTGACATAAGAAAGGGTGCTTTTTAGAGAATTTTAAAAGAGAAAAATAATAATAACATGGAGGAAAAGGCAAGAAGAAAGATAAAAAATTATGAATGCGTAACCTAGGCATCTGCAATTTGAAGATGTTCTGAGTGACGGGGCGGCGCATCCTGGAGATTGCAGCGGGATCTTCTGTTGGTGTCTCTTGACTCTAAAAGAAGGTTCTGGCGTTCGTCGACGCGTAATTACGTAGGCATAAAATAAAAATAAAATTAATAAATAAATGCTTAATTATAAAACGTCCCGTGACGAGAGATGGAGGGACATCCCTTCTGGCTGAAGGAATTTATTGATCTTTATGGAACAAATAGCAAAAAAAAAATTTATTTTAATTTTGCGACGTTTCGAGGTTTTAACGACATATACCCTCCTCTTCAGGCCCAATAAAAATTATTACAAATTATTAACAAAAAAAAACAACATTTCTGTACACTAACAGAAAAGTTATATAAAAACCAACATACCTCAAGAGTTATAAACTAATACATATTAATAGAAATCAATTTCTATAGTCAAATTTAAATCGGTAAACTTCTAATCAAAACGATTAAAACTGAAAAACAAAATCACTGAAAAATTAATATTTATTCACTAGATATGAACGTTAAGTAGTATAATACAGCAGCAAATAGGAAAACTGTAAAAGGCAGGGCAAGTGAGGGAGTGTTAGTCGGAATAAGAAAATTTATTACAATAGATATAGTAGAAGAATAGGGTTTCGGGCTCATAAGAGGGAAAAAGGAGAAACTGAGTATAATAACTGGAAAAATGGAGGAGGAGAGAGAAAATAAATGTAAAGTGTACAAGAAAGCAAAGGAATGGCAGAATTTTGGAAGGCAATTAATCAATTTAAACCAAGAAGAAATAAAAAGGGGAAAAACATAAGTAAGCAAAGGTGGGTCGAATTATTGAATGGATGGAGAGACGAACTAAGAGGAATCTTAAATGGGTTACTAGATCAAGGAAAATTAATAAAGGGATGGGAGGTGGCAAGAATATGTACAATATATAAAGCATAAAATGAAGATGAAGTGACAAATTACAGAGGAGTCTCTCTATTAGATGCGGGTTGTAAATTATTTGCAAATATATTGGCAAATAGGATAAGAATATGGTTAGAAGTAAATAATGTAATAAGAGAAAGTCAGGGAGGATTTAGAGAGAAAAGGGGGTTAGGGACCATTTATTTGTTTTATACCGTATAATAGGATACAAATTAAAAAATAAGAGAGGGAAAATATATGTAGCATGGATAGATTTAAAGCAAGCTTTTGTTAGAGTTATCAGATCAATTCTTTTCAAAAAATTGGAAAAAATAGGGATAAAGGAGAAAATGCTTAATATGATAAAAGCGATATACAAGCAACTAGCAGAAGGATTTGAAACAAGAAAGGAAGTAAGGCAAGGGTGCCCTCTGAGTCGACCACTTTTTAATATATATATATATAGAACATTTAGATGAAAGATGGGAAAGGAAAAATGAAGGGGGTACGGTAATTGGAAATAAGAAAATTTTCTGCCTAAAATTCGCCAATGATATAGCAGCTTTAGCAGATAGTAGGGAAGGGCTATAGAGTATATTAAAAGATCTAGAAAAATTTTGTAAAAAAAGTGGAACGGAAGTAAATGTAGGGAAATCATAAATAGCAATCTTCAAAAACGGTAGGAAAAGGAAAGGAGAAGAGAAATGATATTACAAAGGGCAAGAATTAGAGATAGTAAACGAATATAAATATTTAGGTTTTTATTTTACATATAATAAAAAAATACGCACAGCTCTCAGATAAAGAAAATGGCGAGGAAAGCACAAAGAGGAATTAACACAGTGTGGGGTATTTCGAAAAGGGCTAAAGTGTAAAATTTGTAAAAAAGATTATATCTATTAAATACAATTGTAAAAGCAGCATGCTTATATGGAACAGAATCATGGGGGATCGGAAAAATGGGATGATATAGAGAAAGTTCAGAGTAGATTTGTGGAAATAGACTTGGGGGTAAACAGTAATACTCCAGGCTATATATGGAGAATGGAAGCGGGTAGATATAGTCGACGAATAGAGACGAGAAAGAGAGCTGCAAATTATATAGTGGGGCTGATAGAAATAGAAAACGAAAGGTGGCCAAAAATATATTTGAGGGTGGAAATCAGAGGATAAAAAATGGTAATCCAACTAAATGGGGAAAAAGTTTAGAGAAAGCATTTCATGAAGTGGGAGACGGAGAAGGAATAGCAAAGTTGGATCAAAATAGTGATACAGAGGAAATAAGATAAATATTCAGGGAGGTTTTAAAAGTACTGAAAGATCAGGAACTGTAAGGGGACTGGAACAAAACAGGGAGGTCAAGATTTTGCGAAAATTATAAGGAATAAACAAGAATAGGTTATGAGAAATACTGGGAAAACAAAAAAAAAAAAAAATAAACGGCACAATAAAAAACAGTGGGGAAGATTAAGGTGTGGTAAGTAGAAGAGAGAGCAATGGTTATAAAGACACAAGATGTAGAATATGTAAGTAGGAAACAGAAACAGTAGAGCACATTTGGAACTGTAAAATTGCAATGGGCGAGATAAAAAAAAATGGCTAAAAGAGGTAGAAAAATGACGTTTACAAGGCAGTGAAGGAAAGACAAAAAGAAAACTTATAAATATATTAAAGGGAGAACCTGTAGAGGAGATATTCTACTATAGCAAAGAGTTCGAAAAAATGACAAGGTCGAGGTCGAATCAAAAGGAGAAAGATAGAATTTCGCGATAAAAATAAAATAAAATAATAACTGTATAAGAAACAAACCAAAGCAATGTGATATTGTAACAGTAAGTAATTTATTGGTGATGTAAGGTAGAATAGGGCTGACTATGTAAAAATGCGCGATACACGGGATTGACGTGTAAAGAAGGTAGAAATGGAAAAGATTGTAAAAATATGTACATGACAATAAATTGATAAATAAAAAAAAAATAAAAAAATTACTTACTATCATGCAATGTTAAAAATAATAAACTCAAAATTTTTTTCGTGATGTAATACTACATTTATATGAGGCTATATCGATGGTTGAAGAAGGATTAATTTTGCTGCACATTCAAAAAAAAATTTATATGTTGTAGATAGAGAATTAATTTAGAAATACAAAACATTACAATACTTTTGTAGCTATGTAATACTTTTAATGCTTTTGAAATATTTTTGAAACTTGACTAATATATTCTTTGCCATGCCCTATATGTCTGCCAATTTTTTCAGCTTTTTTTTAGGCCAATAGCTTAATTTTTTCCGAGAATTTTTCTAATCGCAAATGTACGATTTTTATTTTTTTTATTTTTAAGACATTTGAAACCTCATTTTTACCATATAGGATGACCTCTGGGGAAAACTCAACACATTTTTTTCCCTACATATTAGTAATAACAAACTATGAAAATACAATTTTGGTAGATTATGAGCATTAAAATTGATTATTCAATAGGAATTCTTACGCCTTATCATTTTAATTTCTAGCTATGGACCTTAAACTCTCATCCAATGATATGTAACCCATTTATTTAGTAAAATTCAGAAAATTTTCAGAAAAAAATGTATTGGGAGTTTACTCCTCAGAAGTCATGTTATTGATAAAAATGAAGTTAAAAATTGCTCGAAAATTGATAATTAAAAATTTGAGGTTAGTGTAACGTCTTGACGGACGCACACAAGATTTAATTTTAATAATCTCCTTTTTTGATCAGGACTCTCGTCCTATAATCGAGGCTGGAGAACGGTGCTACAAATGATTTTACCCGTCTTTGCTTTATCCCGAGGAAGTCTGCAATCTTTCTAAAATTTAACTTTAAAGAATCTGATCCACCAAACAGACCAGGTTGCCCCGTTCAAGATTAGTGAACTCCAAAATACCTAAACGCCAAACTGACCAGGTTGCCCCGTTCACGAGTGGCGGCTATGCTAAACTTGCTTTCCAAGAAGGCCGGCTATTCCGTTCCTCTTGGTAGCTCGATCCAATTCTAAAAACTTCCAAATTATGATTTTATTTACGCGAACATGCAGTCTAACTCGGACACTACATATTCAAATACGAACTTAAACTAAACTAACCTTTATTCTTTCTTCTCCGGCTGCCGTTGGTTCTGCTTCTCCTGCTGGATTTGTAGGTAGGTGCTTTCATAAAATAAAACACTAACACAATTTCAATATGTATATTTCTAACACTGAACTTTTTTCTTGGCTCTTTCGAATTTTCGCAATTTTGCTTTACTTATTTATCTCGCTATTTCTTACACTTTATTATTTCACAACGTTATTTCTTCTTACTTATTCCTGAACTCGTTGTCTTCCCGTTTGCTACTTATTTTGCTTACTTGTTCTGACGTATTTTGTTCACAATTTTTCTAGAGCCGCCTTGTGCGCACTCTTTCTCGAACTTCCTTACTCCATGGTTCCTATTAGCTCTCTCGTTTGTTACTTAACTGCCCCTACTGCATTCTGAGATGCAGCACATCACCTTTGGGTCCTCCCCCGCAACGCTTCTTCCTACATTTCTCTCCTTAAATCTCCGCCCTTGACTTAATCTCTGCCTATCGCGTTACTTCCTTCTGGACGCTCCTTCCCTCTCTTCAACCTAATTCTTTCTATCTGTCTTAGCTTACTTAGCTTTTTATTAATAAATGTTCTTAACTAAATAACCTATTTTACATTCTAATATATTTAGAAAGAATAATTGTGAAAATCAAAATGAAACTAAAATTTGCTAGTATTGTTAATCAAACTTAAATGTTATTATAAAATGAAAAGCAATATTTTTCACAGACTCTTATTTCTTGTCCTTACACATATTTTATATTTTCTTATTATTACATGCTACGTTTTCCAAATTGTACATGCGTAACTATTTGGCAAACTCATTATCCGGGTATAGATAATGACGCTTCTCTAACAGACGCTTTGGGTTCTCCCAATCGCTGTTCGGACCTTTTCCTCTATCTCTGGCAGCTGTGCAACTATGAGCACTGAGATAGAATACTTTTATTACGGTTGCCTAAAGAAATACGGAGTAACCGCTAAAACCTTACTATCTAGTCGCACATCCATTTGGAAAACGCAACATGTGCTGCGTGTCTGGGTTTTCCAGTAACAGCTGTCTAAACATTCGTAAGCTTAAAGACTCACAAGAAAGCAGCGGAAAATTTTCGTTTGAATATTTTCTCTTACTTTCTTTGTATTGATTATCCTATACTTAATCTAGATGGTCCGCAGGCCGTCACATTAGAAAAATCTATGATAAAGGCCTCAAAAAATCTTAAATTATTTACAGATATCTAGGGCATGGCAGAGAATACATTAGAAAACTTTAACGAATAGTATATTTCGATACAAGTGTGCGAAGTGGGTGATACTCGCACGGGTGCGGTTTGGTGCCCGAGCGAAGGGTGGATGATAATACACCCATGCGAGGCTCATCTGCTTCGCGCACGTGTATAGAACTATATTTTTAACTACGATGTGTGCTAAACACGACATTGAGTGCCTGATATTCTTGCATGTAACATACAATTATTGCAATCTTGTTAGAGCGCTGAAAATACTTCGCGCACGGTAAAAATACTTCGTGCACACTCTGAAAAAAGTGCGATAATTGCATATTTCGCGCACGGAAAAAAGCATGAAAAGACGTGTTTCGCATATGGAGTGGTAAAAAATCGATTTTCTTCATACTCAAATTTATAGGGAATCACCCACATGTATATGTTGATACAAACACACACACACACATATATATATAT
>UELV01005442.1:1480-19934 GCA_900490015.1 Megastigmus stigmatizans | reverse complement strand
AAATTTGAAAAATATCACATCCGACGTATTTTTAGCTGTTCTTTCGAATAGTGATACCGATTTTTTGTTAAAATACTCCTGCAAAAAAATATGGCGTGTCTTTCACGAAAAAAAGTAAAATATTTGGAAATTTTCAACTTTATGAATTTTTTTCATAAGGAAAATGCAATGACAATAATTCAAAATACTGCAAAAAAGTGCAATCGATGTTCAAATTTTCCCGTAATATGTCTGTCTGTCTGTCTGTCTGTCTGTCTGTCTGTCTGTCTGTCTGTCTGTCCGTCCGTCCGTCCATCCGTCCGTCCGTCCGTCCGTCCGTCCGTCCGTCTCTCCATTCGTCTGTCCGTCCGTCCGTCTCTCCGTCTCTCCGTCTCTCCGTCTGTCCGTCTCTCCGTCTGTCCGTCTCTCCGTCTCTCCGTCTCTCCGTCTCTCCGTCTTTCCGTCTCTCCGTCTTTCCGTCTCTCTATCTCTCTCTCTCTCTCTCTCTCTCTCGTATACACACGCTGTTCTCTTCGATCTTGCTATTGAGCTTTGGTACTGCTGCCTGCCTGCCTTCGGGCGTTTTGTTGCAGGTTACTTGCATGCGCCCATATGCATGCCATCATCTCCATCGTTATCTATACTGGGGACGCTCTGATTGCATCGATTTTTCTGTTTTTTTTTCTGGCTGGTTTGATAGCTTTCTCGTGGTAAGGCTCTGAGACATTTTCTTTGGCAGTTCTGCGCATGTCTTAACTTGAATATGGCAGGTTGCAGCGCAGGTAGCAGAGGAAGTCACAGCTGCACCCAACACACTTTAGAGCGCATGGATAAAAAATCTTATAGTTTCGAATATTTAAATGTCCATATTTCTTAATATAAAGACTTTTTAGGCATAATTTGAGTGCCAAAAAGAAAATACGTGGCCAATGGAATATGCTCCGTATTTAAAAATTGAATACTGATAATTTTTTATTTAATCAAAAATAAAACTCAATTTTTGGTTAAGAAATCTTGGTACAATGTATACTAAGTACCGCAAAGGCACAGCAGAAACATCATTGTAGAACCGACCCTAAAGAGTTTTGTCAATAGAAATAATTATTACGTTAGTAAAAAAAAGGTAAGTAAAAAATAAGTACAAAATAAGTACAAAATATGTACAAAATAAGTAAAAAAAAGAAGTAAAAAATAAAATAAGTAAAAAATAAGTAATTACAAAAAATAAGCAATAATTGAATGAAGGTTTGTAACCTCAAAATTTACAGTTTAAAATTTTGAATCTTTTTTACGTAGAAGTGTACTTCATGTTATAAAATAAGTGCAATAAGTGGACATATTTAACAAATGTACGTACTTAAATTTTATAGTTTTGAAATTTTTTTAACATGCATAGTTTTATCACTGGTATTTTTCAGTTACACGTATCTTTTTTACAAAGTATATTGGCTATTTTTAATGTTGCCAGATATTAATAATATTGAATGAAATGATTCAATAATTATTTGATTTTAAATTATTTAATTAAATAATAATTATTGACTGCTGATTGGAACTAAAGTTCTCAATATCTGTGTACCATTTATTTTCAATTATACGGTAGAAGCATTTAATGCAGGAAGTGGTGGAGTTGTATGAGCAGTGAATTTTTTCGAAAGTATGAATGTATGAATTGGGAAGTGAAGAGTTCTAATAAAACAGAAGTGCGCATATCCTGAAATATTGTTGTGTTTGTAACGTATTATATCATTCAATTAAATATTGATAGATTCAATTATATATTAAATTATAGAAAATAAACCAAAGAAAGCCATATATTTAAACTAATTTTATGCCTGTAGTGGCGGTTAGCAAACAAGAGTTTTAGTCAACCTATAGATATATTTAATCTGCATGAGTGGTTATATGGGTTTAAGGCGTCATGTGTCTTTTTGCAGGACTCTGATTCCAATCTCGACCATACCAATTTTTTTTTTCGCCAAAATGTTAAATATCCTGCTAGAACTAGCCTATTAAAATAGACAAAAAAAATTTTGAATTGGCAAATTCTTTTAATTAAGCCCTGAAAACAGTAGTATTTTGGGGAATAAACTTACATTACTTTTCTGTATTATTGCTGCACACATCCATACATACAATAAATTATGGACTTTTGAAATTTTCTTTCCATGAAATTTATTTTTTTTTAATATTTTAATCGAAACACTTACAGAAATACATCAGTTCTAGTGATTTTAATTTTATTTCTTAAATATTTCATTAATTTTCAACTAATATTTTATTACGTAATTCAAGTACTGCTGTAATGTCGGTATAATAATTCTTAATCATAATTTTTATACAAGTGTAATAGGCATGTTAGGCACAACCGTCACTGCTCGCGTTTCATGCTCGAATCAAGTTGCTGTCTCTACAACTGATTTCACTTCCAGTTGTAAATAACCAGCTGGAATTCCACCTGGTTATCTTGGTAAAATTCTACTTGGAATTCTAGCTGCACCTACTGTTTTTGGACAATCTTCAGGTAGATATTCATGTAGATATCCAATTTGTTATTAACAACTGAGCTGTTATCTTGCAATATCGGTCCTAGCAAACAATGCTCAATGGAGAAAAGTATGTTTTTTTTTGTGTAGTACAACTTTTACATTTTACACTTTTGTGAGAAATAAATATATTCTATGTTAATGCCCAAAAAGATGTCTTTTTTATCCAATTTAAGCTTTTTTCACCACTTTTCCACTATTATCTTGGAAGGAATTGATTTCAAAGAAAAATGTTCAACAGAATAAGGATGTATTTCTTCTTAAACTTTGTCTTCTTACACTTCATGAAAAATTAATTTTGTTTTTCCAATTATAGCTAAAAAACATTTTTGGACATTTTTAAAAGGTGTGCCATTTCGAAGCCTTTCGATAGATATGGCCCAAAATAGGAACGTTACTATTCTATAATATTATAAGGAAATTCCCAAAGTTTCAGCTCGATCCGTCAAAAAATGGCGGAAAATCCATTAACTTGATAACATACGCACATACTTTCATATATGAAAGAAAAAAAAATTACTCAAAACCCATGTTTACCGTAATAGAAATTTGTTTTGTACTAAAATATATGATTTTTGAAATTCGGCACTTTTTGGATGACCAAAATATAAGGCACTATCGTGTAGCGGTCGTGCCGAATAAAAAACATTTTTATCTATTTTAATAATGTTATATTTTACTTTTCCTACATAATTGACTCCATTTAGACTGATTCGATGTTATTTTCATTATCTTCGTCTTTTTTTTTTCATTCTTGCCTTGGGCTTTTTATTCTTTTTGTCTTCATCTTTATTTTGGATATTCTTACATCCTCTTCAGCCCTTATTTTTCTTTCCACCTTGCCACTTCCCACGACCTTCTCTCCAATTTCCAGCCCACCTCTCGAATTTCCTCGGCCACTTGATGCGTTTCTTGATCTTGTATCTGTAACAATAATTATTCTTTTTTATATATGTAAGGAATTAGAAATAATAAATAACAAATTTAAACAAGTTTTTAAAATGTTAACAGAAGGCTTAATATTTGATATGGGAAATATTGTATATACATTACAACAGCTGACGCAACTTTTTATAAAAAACGAATTAGCTGAAAAAATTGATAATAATAGACATTACACGTAGTTAGGTATACAAAATTTCAAGAGCAGTTAAAAGTTATAAAAAAAATTGAAAAATTCTTTGATTTAGTATAAGGTTTTATTGGATATAGGTTTTTTAAGATATATAAATACATTTTTCAAAACAACAAAAGAAAGACGCAATTTTTTCTTTTTAAATAAGGTCTCAAGATGTACGTAATTAAAAGCTTTTTCAAACTCATATTGTAAATTTTTCAAATTTAAATTTGCATACGGAAATAAATAAAAAACGAAAAATCAAAAGGGTGTATTCCTAAATAAAACTAAAGAAAATCAATGAATCTTAAAATTATTTTTCAGTTGCCATCCCACAAGAAAACGAACACAATGAATTTTAAAGTTTGAAAATCAGTTCATTTGTACTCGAGATACAGATGCAAGTGTATGACTCACATACACGAAAACAAAATTTCTCTAAAATAGTCAATTTTTGTTCCAATTTCCAAAAAAATGTATTTAAGCATTTTTGGAAAAAAATATTTTTTTTTTCACAAACGCTAAGCTCTTTCTCTGTAAGGAAGTAAAATATTTGAATATTGACAAATCTATTGTTAATAAACTTTTTTTAAATCGTATATAAAGGGTATGGAAATTGGAGAGCAGGTCGTGGGAAGTGGCGAGGTGGAAAAACCAATAAGGGCTGGAGAGGATACAAGAATATCCAAAATGAAGAGGAAGACGAGAAAGAAAAAAAAAGACCAAGGCAAGAAAGAAAAAAAAAAGACCAAGATAATCCAAATAATATCGAATCAGTCTAAGAGGAGTCAATTTAGTAGGAAAAGTAAAATATAATATTATTAAAACAAATAAAAATGTTTTTTTATTAGGCACGACCGCTACACGGCAGTGCCTTGTATTTTGGTCATTGCAAAAAGTGCCGAATTTAAAAAATCAGTAGAAAAGAAATTTCTATTAGGATAAACATGGTTTTTGAGCGATTTTTTTTCTTTCATATATGGAAGTATGTGCGTATGTTATCAAGTTAATGGATTTTCCGCCATTTTTTGACGGATCGAGCTAAAACTTTGAGAATTTCCTTATTATGTTATAAAATAGTAACGTTCCTATTTTGGGCCATATCTATCGAAAGGCTTCGAAATGGCACACATTTTAAAAATGTCCAAAAATGTTTTTTAGCTATAATTGGAAAAACAAAATTAATTTTTCATGAAGTGTGAAAAGACAAAGTTTAAGTACTAAAAAATACATCCTTATTCTGTTGAACATTTTTCTTTAAAATTAATTCCTTCCAAGATAACAGTGCAAAGGTGGTGAAAAAAGCTTAAAATGGATAAAAAAGACATATTTTTGGGCATTAACATAGAATATATTTATTTCTCACAAAAGTGTTAAATGTAAAATCGTAGTACAGAAAAAAACAATATTTTTCTCTATTGAGTATTGTTTGCTAGGACCGATATTGCAAGATAACAGCTCAGTTGTTACTAAAAAACTAGAAATCCAGCTGAATATCTACCTGAAAATTGTCCAAAAACAGCAGGTGCAGCTGGAATTCGAACTAGAATTTTACCAGGATAACCAGGTGGAATTCCAGCTGGTTATTAACAACTAGAAGTGAAACCAGTTGTAGAGACAGCAAATGAATGCGAGAATGAAACGCGAGCAGTGACGGTTGTGCCTTACATGTCTATTACACTTATATAAGAATTATGATTAAGACTTATTATATCAACATTATAGCAGTACTTGAACTATTATGTATAATAATGCAAGTACTGCTCATATAAAAAAAATATTATGTAATAAAATATTAGTTGAAAATTGATAAAATATTTAAGAAATAAAATTAAAATCACTAGAACTGATGTATTTCTGTAAGTGCTTCGATTAAAATATAAAAAAAAAAAATTCATGGAATGAAAGTTTCAAAAGTCCTTAATTTATTGTATGGATGGATGCGTGTAGCAAGAATGCAAAAAAGTAATGTAAGTTTATTGCTAAAAATACTACTGTTTTCAGGGCTTAAATAAAAGAATTTGCCAATTTAAATTTTTATTTATCTTACTTAATATGTTAGTTTTAGCCGGATATTCAACATTTCAGCGAAAAAAAATATTGACATGGTCAAGATTGGAACCAGAGCCCTGTGAAAAGTCACATGATGCCGTAAACCCACATAACCAATCATGCAGATTAAATATATCTACAGGTTGACTAAAACTCGTGATTGCTAATCGCCACCACAGGCATAAATTTAGTTGAAATATATATCTTCCTTTGGTTTATGTTCTATAATTTAAAATGTAATTGAATATCTCAGTATTTAATTGAATGATATAATACGTTACAAATACAACAATATTTCAGGATATGCCCACTTCTGTTTTATTGTAACTCTTCACTTCACAATTCATACATACATACTTTCGAAAAAATTTACTGCTCATACAGCTCCACCACTTCCTGCATTAAATGCATCTACCATATATATGTAAATAAATGGTACACAGATATTGAGAACTTTAGCTCCAATCAGCAGTCAATAATTATTATGTAATTAAATAATTTAAAATCAAATAATTATTGAATCATTTCATTCAATATTATTAATATCTGACAACATTAAAAATAGCCTATATACTTTATAAAAAAGATACATGTAACTGAGAAATACCAGTGATAAAACTATGGATGTTAAAAAAATTTCAAAACTATAAGATCTAAGTACATACATTTGTTAAATATGCCCACTTATTGCACTTATTTTATAACATGAAGTACATTTCTACGTAATAAAGATTCAAAATTTTAAACTGTAAACAAATTTTGAGGTTATAAACCTTCATTCCATTATTGCTTATTTTTTTAATTACTTATTTTTTACTTATTTTATTTTTTACTTTATTTTACTTTATTTTTACTTATTTTGTACTTATTTTGTACTTATTTTTTACTTACGTATTTTTTTTTTACTAACAAAAATAGATTTTTATAGCGATCCTGATTTTCTTTCATCTTCGCGGGATTTACGTAGTAACCATACCCACAAAGTAATTATGGGGGATCTGAATACAGATTTGTTATCGACGGGTGGAGATGCAGGGTTTATTCGAAATCTAGCGAATGAACTCTGCCTTAAGATCATCTAACATGGCTCAACGCATCATACCGGCTCATCTCACACATACATTGACATAATGCTTGTAGACGATAACGATACTGTACGTGACTATGGGAACAACTTGGCACCTTTTCGCAGTAGACCCAACATTATTAATGTCACCATCGAACTTTGTACTGTTTCTCCCCCAAAAGATGTTTTCAGTTTTAGCAATTATCGCAAGATAAATTATAAGAAGCTAATTGAATTGTTGTGTGGCTGCGACTGGACGTCATTTGACCCAAATACCTTAGACTCTGTATTTGACCTAAATGGTGCGCTTAAATGTCTTAGTTCATAGCTGCAAGCGGAATTCTCGATCCTTTTGATTAAATCGTATTTACCTGATCCTTTACAGCCAGGGTTTAGACTGCATCACAGTACACAGACAGCCCTACTTAAATTGATTGATGACATTCGTATAGGCATTAATCGAAGAATGATCACCTTGCTATTGCTCTTCCGCTTCAGCAAGGCATTTGACGCCATCTCTCCTTCGAGACTGTTGAGCAAACTGTACGATCTCGGGTTCTCGAGGACCGCACTTCTGTGGATTAGATCGTATTTACAAGGCCGTACTCAACGCGTGTTATCTAAAAATGGGTCTTCTTCGTGGGTTGAGACAAATTTAAGTGAACCACAGGGGTGGGTCCATGGGCCTTTGTTTTTCAGTCTCTATATCAATGACCTCAAAGAGCTCTTTGATCGTGGAAGGGTCAAGCACATTTTATATGCCGATGACCTCCAGGGTTACATGCAAGCGCCTGCAGGTGAACTTCTGGAGGGCATAGCTCGCCTGTCTGATGCAGCATGATTGGTGTCGATATGGGGCCGAGCGTTCGTCCCTCCGTCTCAATGCTGGAAAAACCAAAGCAATTTTATTTGGTTCACGTAAATATGGTAATGATTTGATCAAAATCCCATTTACTACAGATACTAATGATTTGCCCATTTACTACGGATACTAATGATTTGGTCAAAATGGGATTTTGGCCAAATCATTAGTATCTGTAGTTTTGACCCTATATCTGTTCGCTCGTTACCGAATAATTTTGTGACTGGAACGCAGGCCGAAATTAGCGATAAGTTTTGCGATGCGTGACGGAAAAGAAGAAGGAATTCTGAGGATCTAGGAGAAGTAATAGACACAGAATTTAAATGAAAATCGAACGTGGTTTATTCTTCTAATCTCCTTGATAGTGTGAAAATGTTAATAAAAAAGTCTGAATTTAAGTATAAATTGAGGGCGCGTGAACACGTGGCTTTCGAGGTAGTACAGCTGCGAAAGGACCGTACAGCGCCGCAATCTTAGCGGCAGAGGGCGATTTTAGCTCGCGCAAGTGCTTTTGAATAAGCCACGGCGATAGGGGCGAAGGACACGCTATATACGGTTACTTATATACGGCGCTATTATTTAAATCGTAACGTACCACCCGCCTCATTGACTTAGACGACGATGCAGAAAAGGAAAAAAAAACAAAAGAATCTGAAAAAGAAAATACATTGATATTAATGGAAAAATATGCGTTTAACGAAAAAATGAAAAAAGAAGCGGTAGCGATAAACAAAAGGTGAAAAAAGCAGCGGTAGCAAAATAAAAAAAAGGAAAAAAGTAAGAAGAAAATAATTTGTAAACAAAAGAAAAATGTGAGAGGGGTCTTTTTTCTCTTGACGCTGTCGAGCAGTTTGGCGATGAAGGAGACAGCGAATGAACCCCATCTGAGACGACGGGAGACGCAGATGCGTCGTGAGCGGCGGAGTTGAGATCCGCGGCGCCGTTCGCCATGCCGTGCTCGGGAGTGATGTCGTCGACGTCGATGAGGAGGCGTCTAACCTTTGCCACTGGCCGCTGTAGATTGATCGTTGCCGTTCTGAGAGAGAGAACTCGGATAAGCCCGTTTGATCCTGGATGGTAGCCTGTAATGCGAGCGAGTGACCATCTAGTTGGGGGGAGAAAGCTCGTCGCTAATGAGCACCGAGTCACCTTCCTTCAATAGACAACTGGACTCGATCCATTTTGACACTTGCATGTGCTGCAGTACCTCGCATTGACAATGGCCCCAGAAGTCGTCTCGCATCTACTTTGCGGTTCTGAATCGAGCGACACCTGAAAGCAAAGAATCAGAGCCCTGAGGCTCAAGGAGAGCCGTAAGTGCGCCGCCGATCAAGAAGTGCCCTGGCGTCAGCGCAGTAACGTTCTCTGGATCAGACCTGATCGGGCTGAACAGCCTCTAATTCAGGCAGGCCACTATCTGGCTGACGAGAGTGGAGCGCTCCTCGAAGGTCAGCTAGGTTTCACCGATGAGTCGTCCTAGATGGTGTTTGAAGGCTTTGACACCTGCCTCCCAAAGACCGCCAAAATGAGGGGCTCGAGGGGGGATGAAACTCCAGTCGATACCCTCGGCGACTAGAGCGCTGCGGCATTCTGATGAGTCGGAGAACAGTCCTCGCAACTTAGAAGCGGTTCCTTGGAAATTGGTGGCATTGTCACTGTAGATAACGTTGCACACCCCTCGGCGCGATATAAAGCGCTTCAAAGCCAACAAAAAAGTCTGCGTCGTGCAGTCCGACACGACTTTCAGGTGAACGGCGTGGGTGACCATACAATATGGCTACGTATCCCTTGTACGCCTTGTCCTCGACCTTTAGTGACTCGTACTGCGAAAGGTCCGGCGACGAAAAGTCCAGACCGGTGGCGGCGAAAGGTCACGCTGGCATAACCCTCGCGGCAGGCAAGGGGGCCATATGTTTCTGCTGAATGCAACCTTGAAATCGGGCGAATCTGGTGCATTACCGAGTGAGACGTCGCACTTGATTCCGAGCGCGCATTACCCAATACGCTCGGACTAGGTAGCTCATTACGAGTTATGGGTGTCTGCGCAACGTGCGTGAGTGAGCGTCTCATATGAGGAGCTCTGCCAGATGGCTTTCGGTCAAGATTATGGTGTGGTCTTTCTCCTCCTCGCGCAGGAAGGCATTCTGTAAACGACCCCCAATATGAAGAACCTCCTTGCAGTCGATGTAAGATAGAAATCGGCGAGTAGCTGTGCGTCTCGGCAGCTGGCGTCCATCTCGCAGAAAATCCATCTCCTCTGTGTAGTGCTGAAGCTGCACGGCTCGCACAAGGCAGTTGCGAGCGTGGTGAAGTTCCTCTGCAGTAACGGGGCCACCCTTACGACCCAGAGATTGGTTTCACCAATGTAGCATGCGTGCTCAAACACGAATAAGACGTGAGAGACAAGAAAATCTAGAAATCGTTACCTTGATAGGGCCTTTTTTGGCTGGCACTGCCAATAAGGTGATGCTGTCCTTGTGCTCCTCTAAGTTGGTAACGCTGGAGACCACGGGCAGGGGCCTCGTTTTCCAGCGGCTTGTCAGCCACGGCGGGTCCTTCCACCAAAGCTGATCCGGGGCCAGTCCTCTGGAAGCAAGGTCCGATGGATTCTCGCCAGACATGTTGCCACTTTGCCTCGGGTAGAATGGTTAGGTATGTAGTAACTCGGTTGGCCACGGAAGTCGTCCATCGCCCTGGGTGACTACTCAGTCACGTCAGCGTGACTTGTGAATCGGAGTAGTAGTATACTTCAGCAGGGGCCGAGTTTAAGATGTTCTTGGTAGCATCGATTAGTCACGCAAGGATCAACGCTATATAGAGCTCCAGTCGGGGTATGCTAACGACCTTTATTGGGGCCATCTTACTTTTGGCCGTTAACAGAGATAATCTCGGGACTCCCTGGTCGTCTATCATGTTGCGAGGTATGGGTGGTTCCAAACCAGCGCGGAATGAGTAGCAGCTCCAACTGGGGAAGTTGAGCTCGCCACTCGGCCCATGCGGCAAGAGTCTCAGCGTCGGCAGACTCATCCCAATCCGAACCCTTTATCCAAAATGATTATTTTAGGGACCATGACTATTGGCGCGGTCCATTCTAGCAAGTCATAGAGTCGTGAGACCTCCGAAAGTATGACCATCGTAGTAGCACCGTAGCAATGTCCTCCTGAAGCTTCATCCCAGCGTATAAGAAATCGTTAAGTGAGAGGCCAGAATGAGAGCGTTGAGTGGTATTGAGCACCACTCTGACTTATTAGGGTTGTCCGGTTTTACTACTGCGTGATGAGGCAGGTAGCAAGACTACACTTTAGTAAGCTCAGCCTCGGGCACAGGTTCCATGTGACCTAGAGCGATATAATCCTCCATGAATTTGTCATATGCTGACCTTAGAACGGCTTTGGCTTGTAGACGTCTCTCCAACTGCAAAAAATGAAGAGATACAATTTTTTCCATACCAGAGAGAATTGGAGATTGAGAGAAAGGTAAACGGAGAACAGATCTTCCAGCTGCATTCCTAGAGTAGGTGTGTACAAAGTGGTCCTCGCACTCCTGCTCATCCGCAGTCTGGTGCTCATTGGTGGGTGGCTCCTCCAATTGCCAAAACTTTTGCAGTGACTCGTTGAGGCTGTTCTTGGTGATGAAGAAGCTGTTCACCTGGGGACGAGCTGACTCGTTGCCTCCAATAGCACTAGTGAAGATCCATCCGAGAGTGGTATTCCGAGCCACAGGCTCATTTTCGTTCCTCTTGTGGATTCCATCTTGGAAGAGGAGGGCGTACAGATCAGCACTAAGGATGCATTCCACCATGGCGGGCTTGGCGTAGTCTGGAACAGCCAACTCGAGTCCTTTTAGGTGTGGCCATGACCCTTGCAGACACTCTTTCCTAGGAAGAATTGAGGTTAATTTTGTCAAATCCATGTCACTGAATGAGAGAGAAAAGTTAGATCTTCGTGGAGTAAGAAGAATCACATCAGTGGAAAATTTGGAGGTTACAGCCACTTCGCCTCCCACACCATTGACCTCTATGACAGTTTTTCACAGACCATTGAAACCATGATAGCAGCACCGTTTTACCACTTACCGAGGCCAAAAACGAGCCCGACGGGCCAAAAACAAGGCTGAAACAGATTTGTTCACTTCATCCTTGGTTCATCTGTTGCTAGTTGACTTTTTAAGGGCATTCTTCTTCGATGAACTTCTCCAGCTTGTAGTAAGTGGGAAAGTCTTCAGTTCCTTCCAAGAACTTTTCCCAATCTTCTTGGGTGGCAAGATCCAACCTCGAGGTGACTATCTCCAGGAACCAGTCATCGCAGCTCTCGACTGGACGCTGAAGATTCCTCATAGCTTTGATAGGCATGAGGAATCTTCAATGTCATTCCCATGCCTTTGACTGTTCTGCGTAGCTCCGCAATGGCCTTAATGTAGGCCTCCTCGAGGTCCTCGAAGGAGCCATCCGCTAAGTAGGCGACCTCCTTGTTTTCCACTACTGCTACAATCTCAAAGTGCCGATCACGGACCATCTCCCAGTATTGCTCTAAAACAAGAAAGCGACACTGGAGCTGGTCTTTTGTGAGCCTTACCTAATTCATCTTTTCCGTGTTGGACAAGAAGTTAACGATCAGGGCTCCTCCTGCAATCTGTTTAGCTATCAATTGCTCAGTTATGGCAAGCGTAAAAAATATAAAAGTGGGGAAAACGATACTTAGACGTTTTTAATCGGTCCTCAGGAGGCAGCGTAGACTTTACACCGCAAGCAGCAACCGTCGAACGGATAGCGGCAGTGATAATGAAGAGCGGGCGACAGCGTGGTCCTTGGCACTATTTGGAGAGTATCTGGATGACGAAATGCGGAAGCTTGAGATGTCCATCTCTCTCTCTCTCTCTCTCTCTCTCTCTCTCTCTCTCTCTCTCTCTCTCTCTCTCTCTCTCTCTCTCTCTCTGTCTCTGTCTGTCTCCCAAACCACAGCGGGTGAAGCCGCAGATGTTTGCGACGTGCTCAACACGGGCATACCTCGAACAGTGCCGCTGAATGATACAGCGGTCGCGGGCCGCCTTTTTGAATTTCTTCAGTTTCCACTCATAGCGGGTTCCATTCTCCTTACTCGGGAGTGGCTCCCAGCTGACGCGCCTGCGGCGGCATCATCGACGGCGGTCTCCAATACGGGTGCATCCGCGGCCAGTGGTCTTGTATTGCATCTTTCTTCGCCAGGCGCGCATGACTTGGTGATCTCTCAGGCGGCAAAGCTAATGGGTCGGCGTTGCGAGGAAATCTTGGGCGAGGGCGGCGGATCGGCTCTCTTTTTACGAGCACTGTGGCCAAAAAGCATTCATGTGCTCCTTGGCAAGGGATTCGAGGCCCAGAAGCGACTAAATTACGCTAGACCTTTGATGAAAATTCTCACAGTCTGCATGAGAGCTTCGCCTACCGGTCCACTCATATCGGTATTCAGCGAAGCCGATTTAGCGGCTCTCCCGCCAGCCCTTCGCACTTCGTGAAGGGCTGCGAATCTGCCATTTTTATGTCGGGTTCTTTACCCCCACCCTCTCCCTCATTAGCATTAGACATTATTCAGGAGTCGAGAGTTCCTCGACTTTTTAATTACACAGATACAGATTCTTTAAATGTTTTTCACGTCAATGTGAATAGGCTTAAGACGCACTTCGCAACTAATGAGACGCATTTTTTAAACAAAGACTGTGACGTCCTGGCCTTAACTGAGACGTTTCTAACCGACCTTGACTCCGACTCTATGCTACTATTACCAGGTTTTAATTTTTTCCGAAATGATAGAGTCGACAAGGAAGGCGGGGGCGTCGGAGACTACGTGCACGACTTTTTCAAGGTCAGAATACTGGCAGCATCTGATCCACTCTTCTCAAACTGGCCAGAGTTTGTTTTACTTGAAATTAAACACGCGAATAACTCCCTCTTATTTGGAGTCGTTTATAGGCGTCCCAGAGTAGCTTATCCAGAAATCTTCTTTAATCTCTTATCGTAATTTCTATCATCGTACATTAATATCATTATCACTGGAGACTTTAATTTGAACATGAACGTTGATAATGCTGCTTCTAGTCACATGCATGGCCTCATAAACGCTCAGTCTCTGTATCTCGTTCCATTGGAACCTACACATCACGCCATGTGTCAAGATCGTGTCTGACACACATCGCTTGACTTATTCATTACAAGTATATAGTATATAATAAATCTCTGTCGCCCTTTATTGCGGGCCACGAAATCATCAATATACGTTTCAAGTTTTCCACCCCATCTCACACCAAAAAATTCACGTTTTCACGCTGATTAAAGCGCATTCTCCCCGACCACCCCATAGATTCTCTCACCACTCACTCTAAAAACACCCTAATGGCTGATTCATTCCACGTAAATATTCTTAATGTCCCACATAATCTAGTCTCTCTAAATTTCACTGTGCCTGTAAATAGCTGTAACTTAAACGCTTTCTCGAGCTATCAGACGCTATACGCAACGTGTTCGATGAAGTTGTACCTATTCGCAATATCTCAATCTCTTCAACACGAAAACCATGTTTAATGGAGAATATCTGAGACCTCATAAGGACACGATAATAGCAACACAAAAGCGAAAATAAACACACTGTAAAGGACGAAAACAAAGTCAAACAGCGTGAGCGGAGACAGAGGAGAGAGAGAGAGAAAGACTGAGCGAGCAAGCGCGAGAATCGATACACATGAGCGAGAAGAGCCATTGCTCTCACCTAAAGATGCTTCCGCCCCTCTACTCGCCAGCGGTATTATCAGTAGCTTGCGCGGGGAAGCGTTCAGCGACAGTGGCAGTAGTGGGAGCATTCTAGTCGTACAACTAGATGTACAACGGGTCTCCTTCGGCGCGATCCGCTGTTCGACTGTCCAGTGGATCTGCTCGCAGATTTCTTCTTCACTTTCTTCTTCTTCTTTTTGGCGACCGTGGTCCAGACCTCTTGGCCCGCGGGTTTTGCCTGTGTCTCAGTCCCTTCTGGCTCGGACATCTCCTTCCTCCTTTTTCTATTCCGGCCCCCCTCAATCATCTCTGTAGGGTAGAATTGTATCTCTTTGCTTGACGAATCGCTTGGAGAGCTATGGCCGGTCGAACTTTGACCGCCCTGGAATTCTCTCCTAACCTCTTTCTGACAGTAAAGATAGTTCTTCTGTCATCTTCTAACGCCTGTATCTTCTCCTGAAGCTTTGGAAGTCCGTCTTTGATGGTTTTATTGATGTTGGTCTGTTTCTTTGTGGATTCCAATGCTGCTTTTATCATTTTTTTTCTGTCCGCGAGGACTTCATCGCACCTAGACTCGACTGCCGTAAGGTCTCGTCGTAGAGTCACTAGTTCCTCATTGAAAACGTTCTCCCGTATGCCGCAGTTGCCTGTAGCATTTCCTATATACAGACCATACTTACTGCTGCCAGACCCGTTTCCTCCTTGCTCCTGATCGTTATTTGTTTCCGTGATGCTGAGAAAAAGAATTCATCATGGCATGTGTTCGATCCCTTGGATCCCCCTGTCTATTGGGGCAGCTGACATGGCCGCAAAACAAGTCTGCAAGCGGTGCCAGACTGGGCACATCATGCCAGAATATAGCACGCTCCGCCTCACTAGCTCACCTCCGCTCACTCGAGCCTCCTACTCCGAAAAAGGTGTTCAGCTCTCTGGAGAGTTTCCGGCAAGCGTCACGCGTCGAAACGCACTCGCCGATGCTAATTAGCCGGTGCTGGTAGACGAGAAATACGGTATCCCGTCTTGCTGGAAATATGAGATTATCATTTATAATAAATACACTTCGTTTATTATTCAATAAAAGAAGAAAATGTAAAACTTTATTTAAATATGTACTTCATGTCAGACGAGAGGTTACAAGCTGCTCAACGCCTCTACTCTGATTGGCTCTTTCAAGGTCTTCTATCAGCGTATTCTATCATTAAATTCACACACAGTATGCATATGCAAAATACACTAATTATTTTTCTAACACACCTCCTTGAGTTGTATTTTTACATATTATTTTTACATATTTTTACATATTATATAATAAATCTTTGGTCACTAAGTCCTAACATCTTCTTAAACTTTTCAAATTTAATTATTACAAAGAAAAATTATATGAACTGATCGGAGGAGTTGCACCGTACAATGATTTTGGTAAAGAATCGTATTAGTACTTTTCTACATGGGTGGGAAAGTTGTCTTTTATAGCGCATGAGACGTTTTTCGCCCGACGAAAGCGCGGGTAAAAAGTAACATGCGCTTAAAATCAACCTACCTACCAGTGTCGAACAATATATTATACCACGAGAGCCCAAAAATCATATCAATGTTATGAGTATTAGGTTAGAGTGGTATTAAATATATTTACAGAAATGACATAGAAAGATAAGTCGCATCGCATCTTAGTTCATACAAAAATTTAAGACTTGAAATATTTGTGTGAAGCACAATTATTGAAAGGATTGCCAAAGAATCTGGAAAGTCAATTTTTTAAGTCTGAATTCAGCTTAGAAAAAAAATGTCAAATTTAAAATTTAAAAAGAACAGAAGTAAAGCAAACAATATTTTAAAAATAATTCATATGGATGTTAAAGGACCTATTTCTTAGACATGTTATAAAGGAGAAAAATATTTTTTATCTTTCATAGACGATTTTAGTAAAATTGCATAAGTTGATTGTATAGAACGAAAAAATACCTAGTGAAAACTCAAACTGGAAAGAAAATTAAAGAAATACTTTATGATAATGGAAAGGAGTAGTTGAACAAAGACTTTTATTTCTTGGCTAAACGCGGAGGTATATATATTTTAATTGATGTTCACTCTATTGGGTTTGACGGTCGTGACGATACAAAGTAAAAATGGCCGGCCACACTAGGTCGTTTTTCGTTTTGTTACACGATACTATAGAGTGTATTCAAAGATAAAGTAAATAATTTATTATGTGTATTCCCGTAAGTGAAATTTGTAAATTTAGAACGAGTATTGAATGCAGGTCGTGAAATATTTTGCGATAAAACTGTTTGTGCAGATAATAACTGCATTGACTTCATTACCTTTTGCTTCCAAATCTCAAGTTTGAAAATAATCTTCATGAAATAATAGGCTCAAATTCCATTAACGGAAAAATTTTAAGCTGCAAATGTATCTGTAAAGCAGGATGAAGTGAAAAATTTAAGCACTGCGTGGCTGTTTTCTTGCACCTTAACAGGTGAGTTTTATATTTATATTACTTTTTTACTACATTGTTTTTGTATTATAACAAATTTGTTTGCAAGGCGACCAATAACGCAAAAATCGTCGTCCGCGTCCTCTTCCTCCTCGACTTTGGTTTCAGTCGGCTCAAACTCGATATCATAGAGTTCGTCACCTTTTTGCACTTTTAATGATGTCTTGCAACAGATATTGCATTTTCAAAAACAACACTTGTCCATCATATCACTCTAATCCGTGTACCTCAAGCGTGCAATAGTTGTTTGTTTGCTGCACATCTAGCGCTAATTTAGAGAAATCGCAAGGAGGTGGCACTATCCAATGACCGAGCACGCGGTTTTGTAGAGATACTACCGCAACTTCTTGTAGTAAACCTTTTTACCCGAGTCGCGAAAACCTTGTATATCTACGACAAAGTCCATGATGATGTAATGCGTGGGAGCGCGATGACTGAATGGTGTCTTTCTCGCCAGGCCTCATATACAGGATGAATCAATACCATCGCATTTGGTATATACCATTCGATAGATCGAGAAATTCTAAGAATGACGTAACTTTCTAGTTTTTCGATCTGAAAAGTAGTTTCAAAGATATTAATTGTTAAAAGTTTGTAAGATGAGTCAATCAGCGGGCAGCTACAGCAGGCGGCAGAAGCGGCGGAGAAAGATAAAAAGCAGAAGCGCGAAGAGGTGGGGAGGTTGGCTCGCCCGGCTCGTCGCTCGCGGTCGCGCGTACGCCTGCAACGAGCGCGAAGCGGCAGAAACAATTGAAGCGCTAATTCACACCGCGACGCGTTTACTTATTTTAATATTTATTTGATAACAAATTTATCGAATTAAAAAATGAACTAAAGATCTACCATTAAAGAATAACCATAAATTTTCATAATAAAAAAATGTGATGTCGCTAACGTCTAAGGATCCAGAAAATTTAGAGAATCTACCAAAAGTGTAGAAATACACAGTTAATATTAAAACTAATACACTAATCAAGAGAGTAAATGATACTTAGGAAGAAATGTACTAAAATACTGATAAATAAACGATGCATAATAACTAAAATGCTGAAGCTTGTTTGAAACTTAAAAGAGTTTAAAAAAATGAGATTTTAATCTAACTAAAATACTAAAATGCAATTATTTTTTATTGCTCAAATCACTCGAACTTAAATAATATCTCCAAAACATTCGTCATATTAGATACGATACGATTTTAGGTAAGCAATAATGCTTCATTTAATCTTTGAGGATAAAAGAATCAATGAGCATGATCAATAAAAATTTTGGAAAATATGATTTTTCACAATAATTTAAATTGATCAATTAACAGATTACCGAATGTTTTGGAAAATACATTTATCGAAAAAGCATTGCACGAATTCCGAAACGTGAGCGAAAGAAAAATGCGAAACAGTCGAATAAAATGACCTTAAAATTTGGCTGCTCGTCTACAGTAATGCTGAGATCTTTTGTACACTGAAAGAAATGTTTTAACCTGTGGGACAGAATAATTAATTAGGACTATTTAAAACAATTTATTTCACACTATTATCTACGATTCGTCTGTATTTTCATATCAAGGATGCTCTTACTTATGTTTTCGAAAATACTTTATTA
>UELV01005384.1:14184-39496 GCA_900490015.1 Megastigmus stigmatizans | reverse complement strand
GTGTGTGTGTGTGTGTGTGTGTATGTATAGCGCAACTCCGCTAGAGCTACGGCCATAAAACAGAGCTTTACCAGCCGCTTGGCCTTCTCTCTTTTTTTTTTTGCAGTAAGCTCAAAGGCCAGCGATGCTTTATTAACATATAATTTTCGTTTTAAAATATAAACGTTTGAAAAATTCATCGAAGGATCGATGTGTTTGGATAAGGTGTTCCAATCATAGGAACGATTCTATACCGAAACGAAGAAAATAAGGCGTTGATTTAGTTCGACCGCGCGAGCTGCACGTATAAAAGTCACAGTCTCGACTTAAAAATAGACTCGATGTATCGTACTATATATACATGTATACAGAAGTGAAAAGGTGGACTGCACCGCACGGGGAGTTACTTTAACGACCACTTAAAAATGAATTCCCGGCTTCATTTGAAAACTTTGTTGCCTTCGGGGTAACGCGCCTCATATCCTCGCGACATTGTATGCGGCCATTTGAAAAGCGATTATCGCCTTTTAATGACTTCTCACAAAACAGCTCTTTTTTCCCTTCCCCATATACACACATAGTCAGCTCTTATATCCAAAAGAACTTATCGCGGACAAGAAAAAGAACCTTTACGATTGATAATACTTCGAATCCACCTTACGCACGTGCGGGTGTCGTGTTCGCGCCCCATTGGCTCGTAAATATATATCGCGCGTGAGAAGAGGATCTTGAAAAAGGATTTGTACTTTGCCAGTGTATTCGTGTGGCCCCCGTAAGGGTCTAAACGAGAGACTTGGAAAATACTTGGGGTGGCCCGAGGGTGACATATACATATATATATTTTCTCGGTTGCGAGTTGTGAATGGAGGGACGAGAGACGCCAGTTGCGCAGGGGATCGCGTTACGCGGACCGTCTGGGCGGCCGAGAGAGAGAGAGAGAGCGCGACCAAGTCCGAGAGAGCAAGAGAGAGGAAGATCGAACATTGACCAAAATATTTTCAAATTTTTTTTTCAACGTCTTGCGCTGTGGGAATGTCCGGTGCGTGCATCTTCCATTTTTAAATTAATTATGGATGCGAATTTTTCAGAGGATTGACGATTATACGCTGAAAAAGTAATTGAGGCATTTGTAGCGATGATTACTTTTATAAATCGGTTTGGGCTTACTACAGATTTTGTTTATATATATATATTACATACATGCGTATATTACATATCCATAGAGTATACATTTTTTTTAAAATTATTCAGCGATTGTGAATAATGCATTAAAATTATTAAACAAACTATCTTATTACGTTTGTTGCATAATTCTTTATTTTTTTTATCTTATTATACGATTTTCTAATTTCACAATACACAAAAGCGTTCCGTCAAAATCCTAAAATCTCTTCAAACAAATCATCTTCAAAGTCGTTCACTTAAAAAAAGTTTTACTTCTCCATGCTCTCGAACCGAAAATCGAATTTTTGTTCGTTAAGATATTCAAAAGCGGCGGGCTGCAACAGCGCTATATACAATCGGGAAAATCACACGGATTTCACGCAGCCACGTCTTATCTCTCGCCCGCGAGCCCGAAGTCCATGGATTTATCAGGCATCGCCATGGGTCAGTGACGATCGGCGGCTTCTCTCTCTCTCTCTTTCTCTCTCGGCGACATCAGCTACCGTCTTATACACTCACTTCTTTGCGCTCCGCGCTATCTCCGCAGCCCGACTCAATAAAGTATATATACCATCACAATCCCCCAGGCCGATAAGCCTTTTCCTCGCGCGGTTTATTGCATTATGACGTTTTCTCGTGAATATTGATATATAGTTTATATATTTCTCCATCGATCGGCGTTTATTTTTCTCGAGACTGGCGGCGCGTCGATAGTCGTCGCCGAGGCAAACAAATGCCTACATATGTCGCGCTTAATTACAATGTAAATAAGTACACGTATACGATCGTCGATGGAAAATAACTTTTTATACGTATACGTACACGATCGATTCAGTCTGTGACATTCCAGCAAAAATTTCGTTATTTTTTTATCGAGCTCGCAATCGGAGCTGAGTTTAGTAAATAAAAATAATTTTAAAACAGAGCTAATTCGGAATCGCGATTGGAGTAAAATCCATTTATTCCATACGCGAATGCAACTCGATACACAATTCAATCTAATCGAAGCACCAGCACCGACTCAAACAATCCAATGTCAGAATCCACATAATTGCAGAACTCAAAACCGGACATTACGTATATACAATTGCAATATATATTACGTCGATATAATCGGGAAAAACCCTGACATCCAAACGATACGATGCTGTTATACCCTCTGATAAATTCGGTGTCCGCGCGTCGTCTATAATATTGCACACAAAGACGTGCCACCTATCCGGAACAATATAATATATCTAATCGCGCGAGTGGCGCTGCACACACGATAGGGCGAGTTTTCCCGCGTCCGCCTTAGACATGCAGACGCTGATGTTCGTCATGTACTTATATATATATATATGCGCTAGAAAAGCGCGGCCGATGAGTCAATATAATAACATCGACTATATGATGGCTGTTAATTATTCCAGTTTTCGATGCTGCTTTATGCAGGAAAAGATGTAGTATAAGAGAGAGAATCGTGTACGTGTATAATAATAATGAGCTACAGACGTCACGCGCTGGTACGGTTCCCCACACACACACACACACACACACACACTGAGCCTGTTGGTCACATTCAATTTCGTTTCGTAAAATTCAGTTATGCAATGTCTCTCTCTCTCTCCCTCTCTTGTATAATTACGATCGAGCTCACACGGCTAATTATGAAAGACTATTAAAAAGACTCGTTAAAAAGTGTTTAAAATCTAATAAGAAAAATAGTCGCGAGGTCCGCCGCCGCTGCCGCGCATAACTTCACTCCGTCGATTAATGTCAATGTGCGTACCGTTATATTGTTCTTACTATACCTAGTTGTACACGTGAACTTGTCGAGGTTCTTGTTATAATTAATACAATAGATATGGAAGCTATAGATTTTGTGGAGGTTGTGTATTTGCTTATAAAAGGCATATTAGTATAGAGTTTTATGATAAGATCGTAAAAGGCTAATTGTCAAATATACCACGAGTCCAAGTTATTATTATATTATCATCGAGATAAATTACACTCGTTGATATGTAAAACCATAATTCAATTACAATGCGTATATATAGGCAAATACTTTATTGCTTTCAGTGGCAGGGCTAACCAAAATTCCATATTTTTACTAATTTTAGACTAAAATTCGTGTGTTATCGGGGCCAAATTGAAGCAGACCATGAAGTTTGCGATAATAAAAAAAAAAAAAAAAAAAAGAAAAAAACAAGCAGGGAACGCTCGTCGATCCGCGCAGGAACATTCTTATTACTTTCTTATCAAAAAATGACTGCCTACACACACATATGCATGCATTTCGGCGAGCGTTATTTTTGCGGAGAGGCGAAAGTTTCTATAATTAAGCCGGTCCAGCGGGGCGATAAATGCGCTCTCGGCGGATCCGATAAGACGCACTCGCGACTCGCACATAATAAACTATATATATAACGCTGGTTGAATATTCTCAGCGATCAGTCGCGCGGAGACGTGTGTATAAATTATTGTTGTGTGTACATGTATGGACTCTTTTTTTTATATCGGACACGCTCGACTCGAGCGAGTAACCTTAACGCGATCCGGGAGGCCTCGCGATCTCTTACTCTTCTTCTTTTTTTTTTCTCGCTCTGATGTAACTGTGTGTGTGCAGTGTTATAAAATTTAGCTGGCTCGGATGTTTTATACGATGGGTATACGAAACGTATACCACTGAAAACAGTTCGTTCTATCGGGTTCACACTGGCTACGTTCAAAAGTAGTTCATCGTGCAATAAAAAAAAAAAGAACAGAAAATCTCCCTTGTCTCATAATCGCAATCTAAATAAATCCAAGAAAATAGTCACCGCGATTAACCGGCGACTAAGGCGGACAAAAATGAAATATTTCCCGAGTGGCTCTTAAAGACCCGCGTATATATACACTTTGCGTCTCTTCCGTCAAGAATCTTTTTGAGTCGAGCCGCGACTCCGTCGAGTGGCCGGGCGGAGAATTAGTTAAAAGCACCCGAGGCCGCGCCAGAACACCCCCGACGAGAGCGAACGAATTACGAAGCGGAGCGCGCGGCAGGAAGAATGCACGTACGTGCATATGCCCCCGCGAGCTGTCCTGCATCATCATGAAGTACCTATACGGATGAGAACACGTGGCCGTATGCCTGGCAGACGGCAACTCTTTATTTTCGCCGTCTATATGTGGATGGTTTATTAATAAATGGCCTTTGTCGCGTCATTGACGAAGGAAATGTTACTTTTTTCGTGAGTGTCGCTGTATAATTAACGTATCTTTTCCAAATTATCCATTTATCAAATTCTCCAATACCAGATAAATGAATAAGAATTTGATAAATGGAAAATGCTTTAGACTCGCGGAACAACGCGCGTAATGGTTCATAAATGTACAGGGTGATTATTGTCGGAGCCCACTGTTTACTCGCTGCATCGCTGAAGATTAGAAGTCTGGGAGAGACGTACAAAGTACACACCAATTATATGTACTATCGACTTGGGTATCCCAGATCCTAATTCCACGTTATTTACAGCATTCGCTTATTTATCTTATTCTATAACGAGAACGATGAGTAAATTGAAAAGTTTGATTTTAGTATTGCTTCCGACACATTTTCATAGTGTATATTATCCCTTGCCAAAGTATCACTGATCAAATCCATATTTCTTCAAGCGATCAAATAGTAAATTGACTTTGAACCACCCATTTACAAAATCTGATAATATACAATGATATCAGCCGAGATTTGTGCCACACTTTATGTTTCACCGCCTATTGCTTTACGGACTATCAGCGATCCAAGGATCTTACATAATACGATAAACTTCAAAGCTTCAAATGATAATTAATTAAAGCAGGACACAGAAGCGCTTCTCTCGCGACATACGCAAAGGAGAGAAAGAAAAAAGAAAATAAGATCATAGCGGCGCGCGAGCGAGAAGAATGTGCCCAGGCTGCGCTTAATATATCAGTGTATAGCATTCCGTCGCTCGGCTTTCACACACACATACACACACACCCGATCGTGTGTACCACAACTGCAGGTTATATATCCATATAATGACGCCGATGGCGTCGCGTCGCCGAGACGCCATCGCTTAGGAAAGCCGAGAGTAAATCTCCCTATGACTGCTCTCCGCCATTGCGTATATACATATATATATATATGCATTGTGTATAGGGCTCCGATAATGAGCAGAGTCAGCCCTTCTTCTCGCCATGTACTCTCGCGATATCCGATCGCTTCCTCTCCGCTTCTTATATACCCGGTATATATGTATATATATTGTACAAAGGTACACGTCCTCCGTGTGACCTATTGCTTTATCCAAGGCTCAACTCTCGCTCTCTCTCTCTCTCGAAGTGTATTATAAACTCGAGCAGAAAGGGTAACTTGAGAATTATACCGAGTACGCGTGTGTATGTGAAGCAAAGAGTTGCTAGAAGTTTCCTGATACAATTACCGAACGATTCTTATATGCTCATCTAATTTCACTATATATAGTGTCGTTGAACCAGCAGATGTTTTTCTCCTGTCCTCGCGACATATCTCGGTTCGCAGCTTCGAAGATCGTCGCGGAGGATCGTTACATTCCTATACAACTAATTCCAGTTTCAATTTAGTAGACACCTGTATACCGATAACTACACAAAACAAGAAGTTTTTCATTCGGACGACTGATTTATGCAAACTATATATTATACAATTGTGGAGAAAACGAGTTTATTAAATGAAGCAGCATAAGGATTAGATATTATGCACATCGGCACAATTCCATAGTACATATCACCGCTCGCAACACGAGCTTCGAACTAATCACGTACAATTTGTATATACGCGCAATATCATTCGGTGCACACGTGACTATAATAATAGAGCGCTCGCAGCCATTGAAAATTAGCTCATCGTCAGTCAGCCATAATAGAAGCGCGTTTTATATATATATAATTGCTCTTTAAGGGTTACGGTGGGTTCGAGTGCCGCATATATAGCGCGAGTGCGTCCTTATCGCCTAGTACGACCGGAAGCGGCCCCAACGACGATAACACAGCTCTGCGCCATGTCCGCTTTCATCCTCTTCCTCCTTCACCTCCTCCTCCTCTGCTATACACACGTCTTTTTCCGCCTTCGCCCCATAACTCTTCCGTCTTTCTCCTCTGCGTGCGTACACTCTTTTCTTTTTTTTTTCCTTTCCATACATATCCTACAACCTGTTTATTTATAAATGTGAAAGCGAACGATAAGCTTTGTCGAATGTATTTTTTTTTTTTTCGTTGGTCGAGGAAAAAACTGTGTACTCGTATTCCCACACTGTTAAAAAATCGTCAAAAACAGTTTAGCGCGGTTTCGGGATATCGTTAATAATCTCAAAGCCGAGCGAGGCTCGCGCGCGCGTCACGATTGCCCGAGGAATGTTCACAGTGGAAAAGTACTATGATGGAGTGTGTATTCTAAAGAGGTACATATATCGAAGCTTCTATATTGACGAGTTTCTAATGTATATATATTGAAATATTTTGCATTGAATGACGAAATGTAGAGATCGTATAGGAATCGAAATTTCGATATATCGAGTCTGATATACGTGCAGTATAAAAAAGGTTATAAACTGCTTAAATGAATTGTTAGAAAATCGTTTTTTTTTTCTCTCCAAAGCAAATGAATTAACCAAATACTAAAGTATTTTCAATACACTTTAAAGTCTGTACGGTAAACCACGAAGCAATAGCCGCAAACCTTCTCACGTTTAGTAAATAAAATTTAAAAAAAAAATGAAAAAGAGACTTGACTCTTCTTCGAAGTCGAGCACGCGTTTTTCCGCGTATGTGTATATGTGTAGTAGGCGCAAAGCGCGAAATGCATATTCACGTCCCTTTTTTTTCTGTTTTTTTTTTCTTTATCGCTGTAAAAAACGACTGCGGGTATCCGGACAATTGTTTAGAGGCTCGAGTTGGCGGCGACGAGCATGTATAAGTGCACGAAAGGGGGCCATAGGCGATATCGCGCGTATACCGTGCGACTTGCGAGAACCGACGAGAACCGCCGGAACTTTCAGTCCGCCTCGCCGTTCAAATTAAAACTGTCTCATTATAAAATGTTATAAGCTCGAAGGAAGGTCGCAGTGGAGAAATTGAAATTTGTCATGTGTAAATGAAATGCCTTTTTTTTTTGTTCTTTTAGTAAGCAAGCGAAACTTGACGATCGAATGATTGTCGGTTGTACATAAGTGGTTTGTCAATGACTGAGGTAATTTTGACAGCCCATAAAATTTTCTAAGAATCCTCAGGTTCCTAATGAAATACAATTCATCGTCACCTCGCCAAACTCGATAGAAAATTATCTATCGTATTATTAGAATCGGTATAACGTAATTCATAATCCATAATGTTCGCTATTGGTAAGAATAATAAATATTGTTGTTGGATGGTAAGCGCAAAAATGCAACGACGACGTCACTCGTATAATAATATATAATACCTGCCGTAAAGAGAGCTAACGAGCGACATATAATTTCAACGAAAAGAACGACGAATAGAAATATGACAAAAGAAAGAACAAAAACCAAAAACAAAAAAAAAACAAAACTTAGTGCACAACATCGAAGCTGAGTACTTTACGGAGGGTCGTGAGTGCGTGAATTGCGGTGCGGTATCAACACCGCTGTGGCGACGTGACGGCACCGGCCATTACCTCTGCAACGCCTGCGGACTTTACCACAAGATGAACGGCATGAATCGGCCATTGGTTAAGCAATCACGACGCACGGTAAGCGAAAAAGAGGAGTTAGTAGCGATCGTCGCAAGTCCTGGTAAAAAAAAAAAGAGAGGGAAAAACGTACGAATGTGAGCTTATTTGGCGCTTTTCTTTGGGTTTCTTTTTCTCCTCCCCTCATCGGAGTTGCTTGAAATTCGCCAAAACGTTATTTATACATGCATAATATATATATGTTTTACACACAACGCTTGCCTTAATTTTTCTTGTCGATCTCTCCATTAGCTTTCATTACTTTTTTTCGCTATATCTGAACGTAATACGTATACGCGGAAACGCATTATTATTGTTTTCGCGAATTTCGAGAACTGCCGTGGGGAATGAGAAAAAAAAACATACCGCATGATAAAAAAAATGGGACTCGCGCCTATCGCAGGGCAACCCTATAGTCGCCTAAGCAACGCCTCTGTCAAGGCAACCAGGAGCCTCTGTGGATATTCGCCTTTGGCCGAAATGCTATATAGAAAAATTCATATGTCAATGACCGCACACGTAAAAGTTGTTGTTGTCTTTTTTTTTCTTCTTCCTTCAAAAAGAAATAATAATGATAAAATTTATACGCAAGGATCGCAACACGATCGCCAATCTCTGTACGCACGGCAGAGAAAAAAAGAAACTAAATAAATAAAAAAAGGATATATGAAATTATCCGCTTTTTGTTGTTGTTGATTGTCGATTTAAAGAGAAAAATCACGATAAACTAATTCGAGAAATTCAAGCCCTAACTCTTGGCCTCATGTCTGTTTCAGTGGCGGACCAGGGCGAAATCTACAAAGGCTTCCTAGGGTATAGTGGCGTCCCTCGAGAAGAGAAATCGAACCGTCGTCCGGTAGGTGTCACTCCCTTTCCCCAATCCTTTCCTATCATTAATCTATGTTTCTTTTGTTGATCATTCTTCTCTCTTTTTTTTTCTTACTCTAAAATACTTCTTCTTTCTTAACCAGTCATCTCTTAATTTTTCTTTTTATTATCTTTTAAATGTGCAATTTTTATTTCCGTTATTATTTAATGTATTCTATTAAATCTTTTAAACATATAGTATTATTGTAGAAAAGTTTTCTTACTGTTTAAATGTTAATTGTGCTTGAACACTTTTTGATTATTATTCAATCATACTCATGTATTGTTTAAGTATATATTCACTAAATTAATATTATTTATATTGATTAAAAAATCATTTATATTGATTAAAAATTCCATTTTTAATAGTACAAAAACCACTAAACAAGCTTATTCGTAAAATAAAAATATATACTTCTAAGACTCGCATGACAAGCTATAAAATCAAATGCTTCGAATGAATGCGATGATGAGCATGTAATAATTATTCGTCACTTTTATAAAAAAAAAAACGCCAACATTCATTGATAACATCTCACGAATTGTCCTTTTGCTTCAAAATGGACAGCTCACTTTAAATCGCAGATCATTATAATACCCTCATTATATCATAATACTTTCATTGTTTGTAGTCACGATTTGTTTATGTGTAGCTTGAGGTGCCACTATACCCATGGTATATGCTCACACAAAAGTTCTCCCTTCTGAAGTCACGCCTCCAGTCTAACAGTCGATTTTGGTGTAATGATAAATTTATTTACTTACTATGAGTTTTTCAGGCGGATAGCGTGACCTCAGGGTAGAGTGATTTTGCTTTCCTTCTTTGGTAGATTTTTAAAATTTTCAATTAATCGGCATGGAAATGACAATGAATCCAAATGAAATAGTTATTCTTTCACATTTTCAAGTAAACCTTTCTGTCTATTCAATATTTTTTTTGTAATATCAATGACAACAGTCAGTTTATTGCTAATAAATATATTAAATAAATTAATAAAATTTTGTAATTATTTATTCACTTAAAGCACTTGATTGAACTTCAGAAATTCAGAAAAGAAATTCTTCTTTTTGATGTATCGATGAAATTAAGTCAGTAGCAAATGCTAATTAACTAATTAAATATAAATTTTGCTAAATAAGAATAACATTTTCATGCCACGGTATCACTCAGTATGCATTGTAATCTAGAAAAGTACCTAATTTTTCAATTAGTTAGAATCATACGTTCTTGTTATATCTTTTAAACAAACTTTTACACCGAATAAATTCCAATTTTCCGTTACAATAAAACACTGTATGATACCAAAAATTTAGTATCTCTAAAGCCTCGCTATTTATAAACCAGCAAAAGCCCTCAGCAAATTCATTCTTATCATCCAATCTCATGTTCTTCTTTCTCTGATTCCAACAGTCGGCCTCCAGGCGCGTCGGTCAATCCTGTACCAATTGCCAAACTACGCAAACGTCGCTGTGGCGTCGCAATCCACACGGCGATGCCGTCTGCAATGCCTGCGGCCTCTATTTCAAGCTTCACGGCGTCAACAGGCCCTTGACCATGAAGAAGGAGTCGATACAGACGCGCAAACGCAAGCCTAAAAATGTGAAGATCGGCGATACCCCACTGTCCGGCCCCGTGAGCAGCCTCGTCAACAATAACAACAACAGCAACGCCAACAATAACAACAACAACAGCAACGCCAACAACAACAACAACAATAATACCTTTAAGATCGATCGCGCGCTCAGGGAACACAATATCCGTAATTATCATACCTCTTTTGCACATTCATGAATTTATCCGGCAAGGGATTCATCGCGGAAAAGCTTGGAAAAGATTTCAATAGCTACAAGCCCTGATGTATCTCCTGCAACTCCTCAAACTAGATCCTAATGAACCTAACGAATGATTTTGCTCTCGTGTTACAGTCAAGTACAACTTCCCCAATCAGTGTATCAAATACGAGCCTAACTCGGTCAAATACGAGCCAAACTCGGTCAAGTACGAGCCAAACTCGGTCAAGTACGAGCCGAACTCGGTCAAGTACGAGCCGAACTCGGTCAAGTACGAGGCCAACTCGGTCAAGTACGAGGCCAACTCGGTCAAGTACGAACCCAATCCTGTGAACTTCAGCATCTCCATACCGGTCGGTCTCCAGGCCAGACTACCCGAGTACCAGCCTGGCATGCAGGACATCTACTACACCGTCATGTCCCAGCACCAGCAGCAGCAACAACAACAGCACCAACAGCAGCAGCAGCAGCAGCAGCAGCAGCAACAACAGCAACAGCAACAGCAGCAGCAGAACCACATAATGGAGCATTCGACGAAGGAGGAGTGTCCATCGCCACCTTGTACGACGCGCTCACCCGTCCTCGTTTCCGCGGGACACTCGCCCGATCATCATCAGATGGCTGGCTCGCCACACATCGTGCAACTCAACAATTCCTCACCGGGACCCAATGGCAAGCTCTTCATAGACACTATCGACCGACCGACCGTTGTCTCGATATCCTCATGAACCAGACCGGACCGATGTAGATCTGGTGATGAGTTCTTGCACACTGGACGATGGCCTTGCTTTTCACGATTATGATTGTTCGACGGGTTTTCTTTTTGCTGCGGATTCGGTGATATTGTTTGGGCCCGTGTGTTTGTCGTTCATGCTGTTTATCAATAATTGAAGCTGATCGAGTTGGTGCTATTAAGGATTATTATAAGGGACTTGTAGGAAAGAGCTGCATTGTAAATTCTGCAAGGTGCAGATTCTACGTCAGCATCAGTTGCTATAGTTACCTATTTTTGAGAAATGCGCAGATTGAAAATAATACCATCGTGAATTCGTTGTTGTAGGTTTGACAAAAATCATAATTGTTTGAGAGTACCGTTGAAAGAACGGAAATTTAAATATCATATGATTATTTAATGAGAAATATTTTTGCATTTACAATGTTGGAGATAAGTGTGCCAAATGTAAGTGTTCTGGATATTAGAAACTTTTGTTGCATATTTTAGACAATATTTCTAAATGAATATTCACATTTTTCACGTGTATATTACTTAAAGCTTAGAATTCTTCTTCACATCTGAAAGATCTTAAGTATATAAGAAAAAGGCCACGATACCTTCAAGTCTTTCACTATACGACATTCGTATAGACCCATTTGTGTAATCTTTTGAATACAAGCCGAATGTGTGAGATAAATGGATGACAAAGAATTATTCTTGCCGAAACTGCTTTCGATAAATTAAGTGTTGTACAAGCTCGAACAGCAGAAACGATGCACAATAATCAGCATTATGCATTTTCGGTTACCATGCCTATATGATGACGTTTTATCTGTAAATAATAATAATAATAATAATAATTTAGTAATGTTATTTACTTTATCTTCTCCAAATTTGCGCGAATCTCGAAGAACTTCGAGTTCGGAGTTGGACTAAGGGCCAGTTCTCTCTTATCTACTGCAAAGAAAAGTTAGTATTAAGTTTTTATCTATCTTCACCCTTTTAATTCTATTGTATATATTTTAAATATGGTTTTATTTCAAGTTTAGATGCATCAATTCATTACTACAATGTAAGCTTATCGTCTTTGTATGTACAAAAAGAAAACACTATACGAGGTGCTCTCAATGACTTTTGTCTTCTAATATTACTGATGATATTCGTTATGAAAAACTGTGTAGCTGTTGAGATGATATTAAAAGTAATTATGAAAATTTTCTAAAAGCATTTTACTGACTGAGCAAAGCAGTGCCTTATTCGTTAGGCCATAATAAGTACTTTTAATACTGGTAAAATTTTAAAAGATCTTAATTGATAGATTAAAAGCTTTCATGACAATACGTTTAATCAGATTTACGATGTTTCAATAGTATATTTTTACAAATTACAATATGTAGGACACATAGTTGATGAATGAAGCATCAAAATTGATGCTTGAAAAACCGCGATCTTTCAAATTTTTACACGAAACTTTATTTCTTATTACATTATTTTGAAAAGAAAAGTACGTTTTATAGAAATACACTATGATAAGAAAACTGCGAAATCTTTGAAACCGAAAATCTCTCCGAAGTTAAAAAAATGTTATAGTTTTACGAAAGGTACAGCTTACATGAAGGTCGTTGGATTTCCGCCTTTTAAGAAAGACTGAACGACATTTCTCATGTAAAGCATTTATTATTCGATAATGTAAATATATAATAGTTTTTAGCAATTAAGGCTTGTCACGTCGATGACTTGTAAAGTACTTGCCAGCGATTACAATCTTAATAAAATTTTATTAATGAATTATAATTCCATAGGCTAAGCGTCTTTGATTGTTATGACCGTTGTCTTTGTATATGTAATTTTTCGTTTATCACTTTATTCATTCTTTTTTTTTTAAAATGAATTAAAGGTCTCGAGAAATGCTCTCTCGGGGCGAAGTATAGCACGATACCAAAATGCAAATGACAATATATATCTTGTACATAGAAAAAAATACTTGTTTTGTAAAGAAAAAAAAAAGCTAAATGAAAAAGTAGAGTTTAAATTAGTTTTTAAGAAATACGAAGATGGTCGAAAGTTATTTAATTATATCCATCGCACGGCTGTTAGCAAAATTGCGATATCTGCGATATCTAACGCAATGATCGTCGATAATGAAAACAAAAAAAAATGATTGTAGTAAGTTAATGATAATCAATGTAGTTTTTATCGAGGCATATCATTAAAGTTTATTGGTCGATGGATACGCTAGCGGTTGAACGGTACACCGTGCACACACTTATTTTTTACACGGCGATTAATATTGTCAAGCTTTTCGCGCACGAAATGAAATGGCATTTCGTGATTAACATATTATCTGAGTGTTGTATCGAGTCATCAATTATTTTTAAATAAAACGGGATTACTTGAGTTTACCGAGATATGCTTTACCTAATTATTTCACCCTATTATGCCAATTATTTTCCTACCCAACTATTGCACTTTTTTTATATAAAATTGTTGTACAGCATAAATTATGCATTACACCATGTAACGAAATTTATGATAAGACATCATTTTTTATGGTAGTATTACAAAAGAATTAATGAGTCTGAGTAAAATGCAATTATTTTGATTCACGTACTCTAGTTGCTTATAAACGCTTTAATTTAATTATTTGAATAGTAAGTTAGTAGCATGAATCTGTAGCTGTGTCCAAAGACATTAATATTTTTATATGTATATTTATGCGTTTGAATTCATTTTATATGTTTCTTTTGCAGTAATTAGATATAGCTACTACCTTTGTACATACATACTGTAAGTGTATAGGATATGGTCATTGCAGAATCACGTTTATGCATGTAGTAAGTGTACGTTCCGATGCTCTCCCTCTGTTTGCTCCAGACGTCATCATTCGGAAGTACTGAATAGTCCTTTTCTACTCAGCATTTCGATCTTGACTATGATGTAAGTTGCATAATTTATTATTGTGATCTAGTGTACAGAAATTCGTTACATTTTTACGTTCAAATGTTTACTTTTTTTCTCAACTTTTTTAAATGTTTTGGAAAAAATTCAAAATGAGAATTTTTAATATTTCAATTTTCCCATTGTCGTCGCCATAATAGCGTTGTCAAAATTAGATATCTATGTAAAAAAGTTATCCTTAGATTTTTTGGCAAAGTCTTGATCCTTTTAAATTAGGAAAAAATGTGTTGCTTGGTAGTTAAAATTTTGATTCAATGTAGTACTTCTCATAACTCTTCAAAACACCGTTAGAAATGTTTTATTTCATTTGTCAGGTGTCCTATGTAAAACATTCATTATTAGCTATCGGCATCGTTGCTTGAATGTATCTACATGCTTCTTTCGGTTCCGAAATATCTTATCTTATATCTTATATTATATTGAGCAGCTTCTTGACAATTTCGTCTTCTTCGTCTCCGCTGACGCCACGAGTCAGCTATTCTTTTGATATACTTTTCAGCGTGACTGTGTGCGTGTACGTGTATGTGTGAGTATGTGTAACAGTGTTTCTACTATGGGACTTATATTATCGGAAATGATATATTAAATTTTTTTCCAGGACATTTGCATAAAAAGTTCGACCGGCGAAAATTGAGAACTTACCATGTCGTGAGTATCAATCGTGAATCGTGTGACTGCATTTTTACTGATATTGTCAAGTAAGGTAAAAGAATCATGGACCGGGAAGTTTGAACGTACGGAGTGTTTGAACAAAATGAAATATTGCTCTGAATTAAGATTATATACAAACTATTTTGCGCTTAATCAATAGAAATTATTACTTTCTTAATTATTACTTTCTTACAGATGAAGCTTTGTAATAGTGAAATTAATTCTTTCAAATAGATTTTTGCAGTTTACTTTTTTACATATTACATATATATTGCTGTTAGAGTTTTTTTTTAATCAGAAAGATGTATATGAAAGATCTTTCAAAAAGTTAAGATAGCTTATATCGTTCTTTTGATATTTACAGTCATTACAGTATTCTTTTAGTGAAATCAAGATTCTGTAATGTCGGTAAAGTAGGACTATCCGATATCCTTGCCCATTCATATTTCAAATATAGTAATAAAATAAAGTCGTTTATAGTATATAAAATAATATATATTAATTTTTACAAGAATATTTAAGAAATTTTTAAAACAATGAATATTTCGTAGAAATGAATATTTTAAACAATTATACTGCTTATTGACTGATAAAAGAAAACCCTGATTTTTTATACGTTATAGATCATTCATCTTTCATTAAGGACAATAAAGTATTCGCCTAATATTCAGAACGGAACAAGTAAAAATTTAAAAATAGTGAAGAATTAAAGTTATATATAACAATATTTAAAGGAAAGTAACGGCTGAGAAAGCGGAGTAATTACATTTCCTTGGCGTTAATTGACATTACACAATTAAAGTCAATTGCATAATAAAATAATCGTAGAAGACTAAGACTAAGATAAAATGGATGCAAGAGAACCAAGTGAAAATTCAAGAGAATACAAATTCAGTGATATTGGTCTCATACTTGAAACTGCTATACCAAACGAAAAAGACAAGTTGAATGCAGAAGACTTTTCAGCACTTGAAGGTACAAGTGAATACGAATTCGGTGATTATTTTAACCAACTTAACGATCTATCAAACGAAAGCGATGAAATTAGTAATTTTCATGATTCGTCAATGGTCTACTTCGATATTGAAACAACTAATGGCTTCTTAAAGGACAGAACTGAAGTCATGCAAATAGCGGCAAGATTTGAAAATAAAACATTTAACGCTTATATACTGCCATACTACCCGATCACGGAACGCATTACAGAAGTAACTGGACTATCGAAAAAATACACACAAATGTATTATAATGGACTAAAAGTGGAGGCGTTATTAAAGAAAGATGTGTACGTTAAGTTAATAGAATTTTTAAAAAATATTGGCAACAGTGTAATTTAAATTGCATATAACGGTTTAATTTTCAACTTCCGATTACTCGTGAGGGATTTACGTAAATGCAATCTTCTTGAAAACTTTTTATCAGTAACTCGCGGATTTCTAGACACGCACCCCATGATACGCAAAAAACTAATTGATAGAAAGGAAGACACGTTAAAGCTTAGCCTGATTGATCTAGCTAATGATCTTCTAGATGTGAGTGCTACTGAAAATGCACATAACGCTTTGTATGATATGATACTGAAATACTTAAAAAAATAGTAGATAAAGTTGGCTTTGCAAAAGAAGATTTGCAACTGGAAGCAGTTTCTATTAAACAAACAATTAATAAATGGGATACAGAGAGAATAGAAAAGTATAATATATACACGCTGCATTGCTTGAAAGATACAGCACCACCGGCCATAATATCTAAAATAGGTCAAGACGGTATAGACGTGAAGCATTTGGTGAACTGTTTTAAAAAAGGTAAAGAAGAAGGCATTGCACGTTTACTGGGAACGAATATTAACGGACGTCAAAGAAAAAAATAAAAGACTAAAAATAAAAGGATTATTAATGACATTGCTCGAAAAATAAAACATTATTCCGCACAATTCGATGATCGTATGCAACTAAAAGAGACTAGTGATATAAAACTGATAGATAAACTAATAAATCATTATACACCGTCGTGTTTCCCTAGCCGCGATAGATCGATCGATCCAAACCGTATTCTATCAAGTTATATTTCGAAAGGAATGGATTTTCCCCATTTTTAAGGCTTGAATTATTAATACAAAATAAATTTTATGAAACTATGTATTCAGGAGTTTTTTTTTTGTAAACTCCTGGTCATCGTGATTGTGCACGCATTGCTACATATTTCATATGCTACAACAAAATTTTATAATTGCGTATATATTATACAGATGTTACACATGATACCATAATTTATCAAGAATATACAAGTATGCACCCATAAGTATTGTTGATAGAATAGTCAATATCTATATTTTCAGGATTTCAAATAAGGAGCATCACTTCATAAATACTGCAGTACCTCCAATAGATTCAATGTAGCCATAAATCTAACGCACAAGGATAGGTCAAAGAACCGCGCTACACGGTGAAAAGTTTAGTTCTGTGTATTTTTTTAACGCGAGATAAGCTGATAAAGTACAGCGATAATTTAACTCTACCCAAGTCTGTTCCGCACCATGTGCTGGCAAGGTTCCTTTTATGAGGTTTTATTATGTTTAGCTTCCGTGTGGCTCGAGGGTAAAGTTCAAACGCCTTTTTGTTGCCTTCTTGCACATCTTATTCTTTTATTCCAGCGGTAAGGTTCTGCCCCCTCCCCTTTCTTTCTTCTCTCTCCAGCTCTGTTGTTCATTCATTTTTTAACGTATGGAGTCGCGCTTTAATCACACCTGCGTTTTACTCTTATCGCCCGAGATTTTTTGTATGTACACTGCGACCATGACGACACCCTCTTGATAAGGCGAGGCGCTTAAATATAGGAAGCGGTGTATAGGAGTGAGCTGGAATGAAAAGCGCATAAGTACGATGCGAGAAATAGTTGCTTCGGATATTAGCTCGACCGAATCGCAATTTATGGTTAAGAGACGAATATAAACAATCTAACTTTTGCCATTTAAAACATTTGGCATATTGGCATCGGCTGGATTTCAAAACGTTATTTTTACTAGATAAATGTTAGGTTTCTTTATACCATTTCAACTACATAAATATTATATCGTTCATCAAAAATTCACTATTCTATTGTGTTTTATGGCTCGATCAGCTTATTTTTATTAAAATACGTAATAGTCGATCATTCCAGCCATGGTAAGAACTAAAGTTTCATGTTTTCTGTGATGACAGACTGATTTTTGAAGTGGGAATGTTCTATAATTGTTGAAATTCAATTTTTCTTAAAGGAAAGAAATCTTTTCAAAATCCACTCTCTTCTTTGTAGGACTGTGATTGGGATGCTTATCGTCCAATTGTTATTGTAATTATTTGCTATATAGAATCTGGGCAAATATATTAAGATTATACAGACCTTGTGAAAACCTGTCAGTAATTAGGTAGCCTCGGTTCACTATCGAATGTTGGTATCGGTATATATGCGTCAAAATACATTTATTTGGAATCTGATATAAATATGAGTCATTGGCAGCCAAATGGTTCAGTCATGTGCATTAAAATAGCTTTATAATAAGATTTTGAAATGGATTACAGTAATGAGTTTTGAAAATCGATCATCGACAAAAGATTATTTGATTTCAATAATACCGTTTGTTTTTATTATCATTGGCGTTTTCTGTTTCAATTAAGAAGCATCGACTTTTAAAAGAATGATTTTTTAATGTCTGCGACGAAGTATACGATTCCAATTAAATCGCCTTATCAAAAATGATCCATATATCCTCTTGCCACCTAACCTTGGGTCGCCTTTTTAGAACCGTTTTATCAGAGTTTAAGCCAAGATCATCTCAGATACAACTGTATAAAGGTCGCTAGATTCTTGTACGATAAACAAAATCAATAAAAAATAAAGGGAAAACCATAATTAAATCTATCGCTTTAAGTTTAATTCTTTTACAATAAGTCAGCATCGTAGAAATCAAATCTTGGCAATTGACTTTTTTTCTATTAATTATACCTATTTACTTTTGCAAATATTGATATTTAAAAGTAAGTAATCAATTTATTAAGTAGCTCTATATACATTTAAATTAGGTATAAATGTGCATTAGCGAATGCGAAAAGAATTGAAGAACTCCAGAAAAGGTATTCTTAACGGAGCAGAAGATTAGCAAATCTCAACTCGAAAGACGAAAAAAAAGATCGATTTGTAGACTTGTATTATGTTATGACTGTTTAAAAAAATTAATAAAGGATTATGCAATTCGATCATACCTTATTTATAAAATAGTTTATTCTCTAGGATAAAATTTCGAAGACAGTATGAGTAGCAAAACTTGTAAGACGATATGAATTAATGAGATTAATTTTGAAAGATTACAAGAACCTGAGCTTCTTAACCATAACATTGATAGAACCGATTGGAAATTCCATCTGCAACAAAATAGAATACAACAACATTCATATAAACGTAAATTAAAAAATCAAATACTATAATTAGATAATAAATTAATAATCATTAGTATAAAATACAAATGTTTTGAGCCTATATTTTAGGAATAATAAAGTCTGGTCCACATTTAACGATCAGTGCAGTTTACCAGAAAAATAAAAAAATTTAAATAAACAGTAGTCATTATACATATATATAAACTTTTTAAATATAAATAACAATATTAGTATGACTGTTACCTGCATTTAATTGGTATCTTTATTTTTCAAAGTATATTACATTTGCATACTGTAGATAAAATAAAGCAAATAATCAAATCTGATTGCACTGGAATATATTATAACAATACTAATTATGATAACATAGATAAAATGTATTCAGTGTATATTGTAGATAATTATTCAAATAAAATTTCAGTTGCATTTTCGGCTTTATCATATCAAAGGTAAATAATGTTAACAAAAGTATCTAACAATCAGTGATAAAAATTGATTACATTCTCTAATCAAACACTGTACTGGAGTATGTATCATTCAAGTAATTTCATCGACTTCATAATCAGGCAAAATGAATAAATTATAATAAATAATTATGTAATTATTAAAAATATTTTTTTTGAAATTGTGAAATATAATAAAAGTCATGATCATAGTAGAGTAATGTAACATAAGTTTCACTATAAACGTATACATTACTTAAAATAAATTGCAATTTAAGTATCGAAAGTAAATTGTATAGTAGGTTCTGACCATAAAGGGTCAACAAGATGAAAATAGTGTTCATTTGAGAATAAATATATATAGCAACATTCGTTGTGGCATTACGCATTTAGAGTTGCACTTTAGGAAAGTTTAGAATTCCCCAATTGCAATTAGTACAGAAGCGTCACCTCAGCACTATTCAATAGAACAATACCACTTGACGTCTTTATAATACTCTCCTAAAAGGTATGAATAACAATACATTTTAGAATGAACTTTTTGCCGCACGGGAATCCCTCAAAACGAAGTATTTCAGTAATCGAACGCAGCTCGTAATCTTTTTTTCTAAAAAAAGTGCCGCGAGGAAGCACGTCTGGCGTATATACCAGGCGAGTATGCGTAAAGAGCTTAAGAGCGGTCTGGTTTCGCAATGTAGCTGCTAGACGGCGTGGGCGTCTTACTCTCTCGCGTATACACCTTGGGATCGAACACCTGTGTCAAGTATCCGCGCGGTCGCTGCGACGGCCGACGCCAGCAGAAGAGAGAGAGAGAGAGAGAGAGAGAGAGAGAGAGAGCACCATAAACACGCAACGTGTGTGTGTTGCCGAGAGCCGCGATCGTCGGGAGGAAAAAGCGATTTATCCCGAAAGCTCGCTCTCCCTCTCTCTCTCTCTCTCTCTCTCTCTCTCTGCTTCGTCGTAAGATTCGCAGCGATTATTGCGGTATACGCTAAGAGTTTTCGCACGCGATCGAGCGGTTCAGGACGTTCCATTCAAGGTAAGTTCCTCCCTCCATGATTAATTTTACGATATTATTGATTGTTCGTGATCGATCATCTCCCCGCGACAATCACCGATTCGCCTTTTTTTCTTTCGTTTTTGTATCGACGAAGCTGTCGAACGTTCTTTTTTATCTCCCGATTTTAGCGCGAAGCTTTTTTACAACTGAGCTATACGTTCGCCTTTTAATTGATTTATATATAAATACATTGTTGTAATTTGCACTTGCAATGTGAATTATTCTCCATTTTGTTAGGTTAGGTGCTATTTGCAACGACATAGCTAGAACGTTAATAAATCGAATTGAACATAAATACATTAAATATAGCATACATCAAATAGACAATACTACGAAAGATCAATTTAGTTGAATTTTACCTAGCACATTATATATATTTGCAGTAACCAAAATTCATTTCATTTAAAAAAAGTATTTGATCGATCGGGCATACATATTTATTAGTTGGGACAAATCGAGCGACAAATGGCATTCGGTTCAATATTTATTCAAAACCAATAAATTCATTTTGGATGTACATTTTTTTTTTTTTTTTTTTTAAAGAGGTGATGGCTAATGATATGCAACCGTATACCGGCAAAGCTAACCACAAACTTAACGACATAACATACAGTATTCGAACAATTCACATGGAGCTTGAATATATGTATAAATGTATGCACATATGCGTGGGGCCCCGATGGTTGATGTGCGTGAAAACCACACAGGTGTCCCACTTTGGATTTTCTGTGCGCGCTTAATACATATAAAAGAACACGAGCGAGAGAAAGAGAGGCACGAAGAAATTCCCCTTCGTGTCTGCGCTACGCGCACAGAGACCAGGTCTCTCGCCTCTGTGTATGTGTGTATATGCCTCGGCGTACGACGACGACGGAAAAAAACTCATATTCGGTCTTCGCTGTTTGTTTAAATATCCAAATATACCGGGCTCTCTATATCGACGCGAATATTTAATGAAAATTTGGGGAAGGAGAGGCATCGCAGCGTGCACGCATCCGTATTAAGCGCTTCTCCGGCATGAAAGTTACGTCGACTCGATTTTTTTCTTATATACGTGTAATATTGTCATGCGGATTCTTAATGTATTCATAGAATTTTTATTTCGATACGAATTTTAATCGAGCACACCGTTCTGCAAAGTTGCGAGAGCCGATGTTTGATTAAGCACACCAGTCACTTGTACCAACTAGTTATTCGAAGATCCCAGTTTTGCCTCGAACATCTTGATGACTTTCGCAGACGCGATTTAGAGGAACAAAAAGATCGATCCAATTTTAAAATAATTCGACTGTTAGCATTGTATATGGTATTTGCGTTCAACGCAAATTAATAGTTACGATGCCCAGTCGTCGTGTATAACGTGCAGTATTTAGACAAATGACTCAAGTCAAATTGGTGAAACGAGCGCATTTTATTTTGTGCACATTCATTACAAAATACACCAAAATATTGTAGTCGCTAAAGAAAGAGCATTCGATACATAATAATTCATTTTATTATTCTGCACACGTCACTTATTTTTCTTTTTCGCAAATTGGCACTATCGGAGGTTTAATCGCTAACGAAGAATAGAGCGAAATCCTCGTACACGTTACACCGCACCGCAATAAATTGACTTCACTAAATATTCGTTAAATTAAACCGGCGCGTGTCGAATGAACGAAAAAAAAAAAAAGATCTCTCGACACATGTTACAAAGCACACAATCGCGCACATATTGAAATAATAAAGAAGCAGAGGTACGCGTACACGAAGTGCGGTTTGCGTTGAAAAAAATGGTCGGCAGTCGACGGAATCCGTCGTAGGCGCGCGAAACTATATGGGCAGGCACTTTTCGGCCGTTGCGGCAGCGACGACGACGACGACGACGACGACGAGCCTCGCGCTCCGAGATACACTGGCTGCGGGCTCCCTGATAAAATGTTTTATTAATGATTAGGGAATCGTAGGTGCAGATTACAATACGCAGTAGATAATGAGAATTAAGTCGTTAGACGATAACGGCCCGTCGACGTTTGTCGCGGAATCGATAATATGCAAGGAAAGCCGACGATCTCTGGTCCCCCGTGGCTATCCTTTAATTTTTCGCGTTATCGAACGCTTAGGGAGACGATGGAAACGAAGAAAAGCAGGATTCTTATTGTAATTTCGATTAGTTTATAAAGTGCGTACGTATTATGGCTTAGTACTATTTCTGATTCGTTTGATAAATTTAATTAAATATACGTACGAGTAAAAATTAGACGAGTTGGAGAAATCTGTGTAATCAGTTTTCGGGCTCGTATAAATAAAGAAATGCAGTCCAACAAGCGATTAATTCTTTTTTCCTCGTATCTCATACTTGTATATTTTAAATAAATATTTTACTGATTTTTTTTAGTAGTATCAGAAACTATTTTATTACTGTCTATTATTTAAGTAGAATTAGAGAATGTTCGATTTTTAATGTTTGAATAATTGTCCTTGAATATATTTGTGTATAAGACTCATTCTTTTGGAAACAGTATCAAAGTAAACACTGACGACAGACGCTTTATGAAAATCATACATACCGAGCGAATTTTTAATCGTATTAATTAATAAACTGCATTAATTTATAAGTTTCTTAATAAATTAAAGCAAATTAATTTTAATTTTATTACTATTAATTTAAATTTACTCTATTCAGATCTAATTTAATAAGATTATTATGAAAATATTTAAATTACGTCTCTAAGATTAACAAAACATACATGTATTATATGTGACCCTTACGAAAACCGTAACTATAGTTTTATCGATATCGATATCGAAGAAATTGAACCATGACAAAATCCAATGCTCTATCAGGAATTTAAATTATAGCCTTTGAAATAACGAAGATAAAAGACATAAAAATTTTCCAGATGTAGAAATTATCCTTTCAATTTTAATTTCAAACTGCGAACTAATTGTTATGGACTGGTTTGTCTATATATACAATACAATAAAAAACAATCTAGATCAAGATTCCATTGTATAGAAATAAATTTACCAAATTAGAATATTATATCGAATTCATATCCGATTCTATCGTGTTATTTGCAAATACAATGTTTCGAGCAATATCTCCATTTTACTATCTAAAAACTGAATAATATTTTAATTAAAGCTTGGATTATTTGTACTTGCAATCAGGGGGATATGATAGAGGCTCAGAATAACTATTATTCTCTGAAAATTGTGAATAGTATTATAATTAATATTTTATGGTAGATAAGATTGAAAATACTAATTAGTATTTTGAAGAACAATCTAAGTATTACCGAAATCGGTAACGGGTACTTTCAATGAGCAAAATCATTTACCATAAGTACTATACTATACTTTTAGGATGATATTATACTTTTAGTAATAGCTAAACAGAAGATTTACTATTGTAAAATATTTAAACTTAAGCGCCTTACGTTTACAGAATATACGCATACGTTAGCTGCGAATATTTCAAATACGCAACTATATAGGCTTTCATGATCGCTAGAAAATATAGTTTAGCTGTCGAGCGTCTTGCATTATTCTGAAAATGTACTTACGAGCAACAAATGTAATTCTATGTCGAAGTTAAAAAATTTTATTTGATCATTAATTGGAAGGTCTAGAATAAAAAAAGGAGTTTGTGCAAATCTATAGTTTCTACCTAGTCATCAAAGCTGACATCCTGAATAAATTAGTGTTGAAAATTATTCAATTTATCGAAAAAATTTTCTCACGTGATGAAACACTTTTCCACATCAAATTATAACATTTAATTGCGTCAAAAATAGATATCACTTTTTTACTAATTTTATTTAATAACCAACTTGTATATAATAATAATATTAATATAATATTAATATAATCTTACATTTATTAATTGTTGCCACGGTATCCGTTTCTTAGTTACTTAAAATAGGAAGTAAGAAGGATACGTGGCCATAATCGCAAGTAGAATTTACTGATAGGTCAAACAGGATCTACTTAACAGCTAAAGAAAATCATTACTGAACTAGTTTAATAAGTTTTCTTTGAACGATCGAGTTAAAGAAGTTAGATACTGCATGAATGCTTAAACGTGTTTTTTATTTGTAGATGAACAATAAAAAATTTAAATGTGACAATGACAAATAGTATTTCATTACAAAACACCCTCTTCAAATTAAATGACAAATTGAGGTGGAGTGATTCCCTTTCTGATTCCGTAAAATCGACTCACTAGGAGATAACTAGCCCTTCGGATCCAAATTAATTAAATTATGGAAAAAGTCAAAGCAGAGCTAAAACTCGAATTTATCGAAATTATGAGCCACTAGAGCGTAATTTTGAGGAAATTAGATCGAAATAAATATGTATACTATTGTTTGTACCTCAGCTCGAAAAAAAAACCTTAAAATAATTTTGCACAAAATAAATTAAAGTAGAAAGAAATTTAAGAATTTTGACGTATTTAAAAAAAAATATGATTTTACCGCAGTTATTGACGATTAACAATGAGGGAAAAATTAACCCAAAAACCGATAAAATATAATGGATAGGCAATATCTGGGTTAATCCCCCCCCCCCCCC
>UELV01005384.1:3894-14164 GCA_900490015.1 Megastigmus stigmatizans | reverse complement strand
GTTATTGACGATTAACAATGAGGGAAAAATTAACCCAAAAACCGATAAAATATAATGGATAGGCAATATCTGGGTTAATCCCCCCCCCCCCATTTTTAATCGTCAATAATTTTACTACTATAATTCATATTTTTATACGTAACAAATTTTAAATTAAAACTATTTAATTCTTTTTACTTTAATTTGCTTTGTGCAAAATCGTTTAATCCTTTTTGAGCTGAGCTACGAACAATAGTACGCACATGGATTTTTATCCAATTCTCACAATTTCCACACTATATTGATTCATTACTTCGATAAATTAGTTAGCGTTAGGGTGAACTACTTCCGCTCTTATTTTTATAATTTGGTGTCAAAAAATATTTCCCAGAGCCTTAAACAAATCCCAGATCCGAAGGGTCAATTCCTAGTCAGTTAAAGGAGTTCAGGTCGAGTAAGTTTGACGTTTAAATTCCATTAATATTTGGCTTACAATTTTGGCGCATTTTTCTCAACTCCAGCATTTCAATAAAATCTACCCGCGTGACACTACTTATGATTTTTGTCCGTGCAGAAGTAGATATAATGCGTCAATGCGTTTAATACGATATAAAATTCATATTTAACATTAGCGAATTGCTAAAAATCTTACAACATTCAGGGCTTATTAATATATTTATATTTTTCATGCTCCATTTTTAATGATTAACAAATATAGATACAGATTAATCTAGAACTTACCTTTTCAGTAAATGCGTTGATGTTCAAATATCATTGAAAATAACGTTTCAGAGTAGCTTAGAAATTAACCATAGGTCTTGTCCATCAATTACTTTATTGACCATTTTTAACATTCGTATTTCTACCAGGGAGCTCAGAAACTTAAAAGTTGAGTAACCAAAATGAAAAATACGATTTGACTTGAGTTATAATTTTTTACGAACAATGGTTTTGGATAACGTTATCATTAGTACTAACTAATATTCATTAGTATATTAAAAGCGGTTTAAATCCAAAGATTACCGTAATTTATTTTTCTAAAAATAAGGAGTTCTATGCGAGTTAACGGCATAGCGAATTTGACCTTCTGCTTTGGAAGTTTTCGATGGAGTGCGACGACATCTGAGCGATGACGAACAACTTAAATTATCTGTTTGCGCGAGGCTTTCCATAAGGTAAATTGCCCACTTTAAAACGAGCGAATAAAGAAAAACCCAATTGTAAATTTTCGCAATAGGATACGCGCATTCATGTTTTCCGAGCGTGTCTCAGATAGACCTTGGAAAGCTGCGTTTCTTCGTTGAAAAGCCAAAGCCCCTGTGATGCATAGATTCCCCGCATGAACGAGCAAAATTAGTCAGTAAGACCCTTTATTGTGGAATGATAAAGTTCTTTTCTTTTGAACGAGTGTCAACAACGGGGGATCATAAGATTTCAGCGAGCGCAACCTTTCGATGCGCGGAAATCATTTTTAAATGCAATTCTTCCGCAAACAAGCAATGCAATTATTTGCTGTTCTTTAGAAAAAGTGGTCTTTGAACTTGAAAAATATAAAATGCTTTAATGCTTAAGTAAATAAAAGTTTATTCTCAATTCAATGACACTGTTAATACTCAAGGGCTCATATATGACATTACTTTTAGTCGAAAGTTTAGATGGAATACTTCACATATTTTCATGTTATATGAATTACTCCTCATTTTGAAATGACTATAATGTCTATATTTTCGGGTAAATATGTAGAAAAATTATTTATTAAAATACATATTTTAAGTTTATCAAATGATTCTAAAATTCTTGCTGCGTAATTTAAAATATAAATTATTGATACATGTAAAATTAAATCATGAAAAATTCCTTTAATAAGTTTTTCACAATTAAATACTTGTTAAATATTACTTTAAAATTTCTCAATAGTATCCAATGTTTTACAATTAGTCCCATTATGTGTAGAGAAGATTTGATGAAACTCTACTTTATTAAGTGATTTTTAAATTACAAAATCCAATATTGATTATTTAAGATAAAAGAATTTGGCAATTTTTTTATATGAAACTATATCATAATTGATTACATTGTTAATTTAACATCAGTTATTCAATTGAACATCAATTGAATAGATTGGATAGATAATAATTACCATTGTGACAATTAAAATTCACTTTCGTTTTTATATAAGTTAATTGGTACAACTAATTAGTAACTAATAGGATGTTACAAAATAGACCTCGATATTTCTACAAGTATATGAAAATTTTTATGGATATCTAATTTGAATGTTTTAAAATCGCTGGCGAAATTAGTATTAATATTAGAAAAATATAGCTAGCGATTATTAAAACGAGATCTTTAAAAAATAAACAATAACTTCAGCGGGTTTTAAAGTCAATTAAAATTTTTAATTTTCCACCCTACAAATCCCAAATATAGGTGCACTACGTTTATGAATTATCAATCATCTTACCAAGTTTTAAGTCAATATTTGAAGGTGTTCTAGAAATATGCACTTAAAACATTGCCAGATGATTGATAGATCATAGACGAAGTGCATCTGTACTCTGGTTAAGAAATTATAATATAACCGACAAGCTATTCAAAATTTAGCGAGATATGATTTCATAGTGCCAAATATTTTTGCAAGAGTCGTTACTTTTAATCACTGAATCGAGCAAATGAATTTTATTGCTTGAAAAATCGCAGGGAGAGAATTTAAAGTTGATAAAATCTCTCGACAAGTTCTGAAGATGGAATAATAAATATTCCGAAAAGTATCAACCAACAGCCTAGCGAAGTTGCATGTTGGGTCTCAAGGAAAAATAACTATCAGATTTGATGGTCATGCATTGACAGGGACTGCGATTTAACATCTTCATAAAGTCCTGTTATATAGTGTTACTAACCACTGCCAATAGTTGTACAAAAATTTACATATTTTTAAAAATCTGAAAAATATGCGAGACGGTATTTCTGTGTCAATCTTTTACCTGAATCCCTGCGCAGCATCAAGAATATCTTCGCCGTACATCCCGCAATATTCACGGACCTACATTTCCCGCTAAATAACATTTTGTTTTTTTTAACTTAATATACTCTCGCCACTTCAGAGCATCTCCAATCATGGAATTTTACATCGTTACCTCATAAAACCAATCGGCAAAACATACAAGCACGAGCTGTAAATGTGCGCTCTGTCGCGCTCCAATTACGCAACACCACCGCGCGCTAGCACATCATATTGTATTTGTCCTCATACACATTCTTCGTCGGACACTTCTCTCTCTCTCTCTCTCTCTCTCTCTCTCTCTCTCTTTCTCGAGCATCGCAGCGCCTGAACAAAAGTTCACAAATAAATGTATATAAGCATCTCTCGCGTATTAGTCGCATTCCCGCGAATGGAAACCTGGATGTTTACTTCGCCGCTCGTATGCGTCTATCCAACATTTATATATATATATATATATATTGTCCATCGGCACGATTGTTATCTCGATCGAAAATCTCAGTGATGTGGTGACCGTCTGATCGTTTGTCCGTTGTCCGTCTCACGCGTACACGATAACGTCGAAAAATTTTCTCTATCTGTGCCTACATCTATAATACCGTCGACGTCTATATAACACCTCTCTCTCTCTCTCTCTTTCTCTCTCTCTAGACCTGTGCGCGGGAGTGAGAGATAAGATGGCGCGCTCGATTTAGAGATTGCAATTAATGCGACGCTGACGCAAGCGCGCCACTCGAGAGGGAGAGCGCGTGAGGAAGACTGAAAAAGAGCTTTTTTTTAAAGAAAAATGCTCCGATTCTCACTTCTTTTATACGTTCTTTTTACACCTCGTGTTCGACGCGACGGACGCCATTATTGTGCTTCGGCAGCTCATGTGTGCAGGTGGTATATATAATAGGTTGCGAAACACCCAATGAACGATCCGAAAAAGCGGCCCAGTCATTCTCTTGCGCGGTGCGCGGAATGTAACCGTTTTATTGCACGTTTTCCTTCTTTTTCAGAAATACATAGGCTTTTCTCGTTTACTTTTAAAAGCTTCTCTGCCTTGATGCGCGAAAAGCGCGTGTATCGTGTGCTGATAACGAATAAAAATGGTGCATACCTCGCAGTTTCTTCGTTCAAGTAACTTATTGTATTAAATTAGTTTTGCATCGCGTTGTAAATGAAAAAGAAAATATAATAATGAATAGTGTATTTTCATAATATACTCTATTATAAATTATTATTATTTTTTAAAATAATTTTCTTGTAAAGATACATTTATAGAAGGTCTACTCTGCACTTTTGGAAATGTCACTAATTTTTATGATTTAATTAAATTTTTAAACAATAATTACCGGAAGTGTAAATCAAAGCTATATAAAACGATATAATGATGATGCTTATGACAAAACAGTTTTCTTAGTACTGCTTGGGTATTCAAAGAAAACAAAATAAAGATAAATACCAATAACCGTTTAATTGTCATTTGCGTTTATCTTATAGGAGTCGGTAGAAAGATTTAAAAAGAAAAAAAATTAGCAAATATTATTTTCCTAGCAGTAGTTCATAGACACATAGTCAATGCATAATCCACGATATGAGAATAACTTGATCGAAATACAATCTCGTTAAACTATTTATTATGTCCTAAGCGATCGTCATGAACCATATACGGTTCACTTAAATTTATCTGTTATATATTTATAACTTTGATATAAAAATAATTGATTTTGTTGAAAAAAATATATAAATTAAACAATAATAAAATAATAGAAGATCGCCAATAGGATACCTAATATGTATCTATTTGGCGAAATTTCAAGGCAAGTAGCTTCATATGAAAGGCCTATTTAAAATGAAAAGACAATTTCAATAATAATCGATAATTAAACATACTCCATAATTAAATAATAATTAAAAAAATAATATTACACACTCATGAGCTTATGATTTATGATTTAATAACTAATATATAATCAATATAATTTACAATTGACATTTAAGTGACGAAAATTTAGATATGGCGGCGAAACTTGGATTTGTCATTTTTTTTTTTATATTTAACCATTTAGTAACACGAATAACTACAGATCGCTTCACATGCATCCAACTTTAGCAGAATTTATTATGCGAATAGGTGCTTAAACCTTAATTTAAAATTTTAAAATAGTTTAATGCATTATTATTTGACGTTTTAAACACACTATTTTATTAAGATAATTTTAATATAATCGTTGATTTGACAAAAAATAATTGTGCCCTAAGAACACTACTTAATTTGTGGTAACATAATTGTGTTTTATTTAATTTTAATATCTCAATTATTGATCAAAGACTTAGAGAAGATCTGCGTTCATCAGACAGTTTCAGTTTGGAGTAATGTGCAAAATGTGTAACCTTTGTTTTAAATATTTTATGTTTAATTGTACTGTATATGTATATGTGCAAATACTGTAGATTACTTGAAACTAAAACTCTCTGCGGCTACCAGATCTTCAATACTACTCGTTCTCCCCTGTACATATTATTGTAATACAGATAAAATTACATAAAACCTTTTTTGAGTTCTGCTTAAAGAAGTAATCAATATTAAATTTAAAACTTTTAGTATAACTTAATTGTCTATCAGATCTAAGATGAATGAATTGATATAATAAACTGATTTATGCCATCTTAAATTTTGAAATAAATATAGAAGATGACAAACATCATATCATACGGTAATACTTGTATATCGAAGCGATATCGTTAAAACTCTCCTTTGGCTATCAATAGCACTTATAAATATGACTCATCTCGGAACTAGATGAAAATTTGACAAAAATATTTCAACGGTATATCTACCTATATCTACTATTAAGTATAAGGATAAAAATTATTTTCTTGCATGTATATTTAAAGCAAAATATTTACCTCAAATTTTGTTTCTTAGTGGAATATCGGTACAATTTTATTTAACTTTATGAGACTTAAAATATATGCGCATGTCTTATTCATAAGATGGATGATAAAGAGTTATTGGAAATGTTCTTTGTGTACGTGTAGATTAAGAAATAAATAACTTATTTAAGATTCATATTGAAGTGTCTGCAGATCATATCGCACTGCATATATTTTTATAAAAATACTTATTGGAGAATGAAAATTAAAGTAATTTACAATTGCTTTTTCATTCGATATTTATAATAAAACAACATTAAAAAAATATCTATGTTAGTTAAATATTTAATAATTTTTTAAATTAACAAGGGAAATTCACCTACTCCGGGTCACGAATTTGGCTGAAACTTTACAGACATTCTTTGATGGAAAATATAAGACAAATGATAATAAGACTAATAATATGTATCACAAAGAATTTTGTACAAAAAAAAAATCAAAAGCATAGATAATAAACTTTTATTTGTATTTTAGTGCAAGGTATTAGCATTTTTCATTCAAACGCTATGAGCAATTAAAAGCTAAATTAATTTTGGAAACAATTAGTAGTTGATAATTTAAGGCCCAAAATTTAGCTCTATTTCCGAGTGTCTATAACATTTGATTGAAAAATCTAATAACTTACCCTAAATAAAATTGCAATATAATTGAAAGTTTATTTAAAACTTTTTAATACTTTTTCGTCTCATTCTCTACTATGCATATTGATCATGCTCTAAAAGTTATGAGCTATATTTCATACATTTTGATTAAATAGGTCATAACTCGGGCTTTAGGGCCCATTAGATAAAACTCCGAGACACGTATCATATATTTTCAGTCAGAGAATCCTCTGTAAATTTTCAGTCAAATCTATGACCTGGAGATTGTAAACTCTCTTTGTAAATATAACTGATCTAGGTACTTATAAAATAATATAATTGTAGTCAAAACCATAGATTTTGTATTTGAAACAAAATTTGTCAGTATCTACAATTCTAAATTAGATATAAATTAATATACAAGGGAATATATCATTTTATTTGATTATTTTTACGTATAGATACATATTTATGTTAAAAACTGACATTTTAGTCTTTTTATTGATTAGTTATTGTACGAAAAAGGGATTTCGTAATCAATAATATGCCAAATTACTTTCAATAAGCATTATACAATATTTACGAGTTTCCTTAATTTAAGGTTGCTCTAACTACTCCCTCACTTCTAAAAGTTAGAATTTTCGTCGTAAATTGTAAATAAATTAGGGTATAACAGGGATTGTAAATTGTAAAAATGCACATCTACCTATTGCAATAAAACTATGCAATACAAGCACTATACATTTCTTAATTACGCAAAGAAAAATTAATTTTGTAGGTAAATTAATTATAATAATAATTAATTATATGTCTATGAAGCTAATACTACGGTAAGATAAAATACATAAGAATAAATTGTTAATAATAAGTTTTCAAATTTAATAATAATTTTCAGGGCACATTTTCTTTAAGCTAAGATTATCCACAAATCGCTTAAACTTAAAATTATAATTCACTACTGTATCCCTTACATAGTATTTTCTCATATGAAAAAAAAAGTTTAACCTCTGCAATTTTTTTTTAACCGTTGCAAAATTGGACTACAAAACAATATCTTTTTTAAAAATAAATAGATAGTTACTGGCACACAAAAATACTCGATTGCCGAATACTTAACCACGTATATAAACTTCAATATTTTTATTAGTATTATTAACTTCATAGACATATATACCTACTGATTGCAGCCATTGTAGGTGTTACTGCGGGATGTTTTACTGCAGGCGTAACAACCAACCCAAATTACATCATTATCGTTGAGAATTGTGTTAGTATTAATACAGGCTTTTAATACAGTTATTTATATAATAGATTCTGTTTTTATTACATTACTATAAGATATTTTTTGTGTATAAAAAAATCCGCAGTATTTGCAGCGCAGTAATATCTGCATTAAAGCCACATTTAGATTTTTTGTTTTTTAAATTAAAGACTGGTTTTGTATCTTTCTAACTATTTCTAATGATTAACATAACTTTAAATAATCATCATATGAAAAGAAGAAAATCGCAATTAGTGACGTATATATTTCTAATAGTCAAATGAATGTATCGTTCCTTGCAAAACTTATAAGTTTGATGAAGTTATCGATCGTCAAAGAACCATGTGTAATACAATTTTGATATATTTTTATTTGAACGATGACAGTCGCGTTACGAACAGATCCGCAGTAATACCATCAGTTATCCAGACAACATATCTTTTAGAATTGATTGTATAGTCAGAACAACTTTAAATGCAAAAATATATAATGACGCTAGCATCGAAATCATTGCAATGGCTATGGCTATAATAGCCGCTACACGATAATCGATTATAGTATATTTTGTTACTCATATTAGTCACATTCTCTCTGCTGCTAAGAAATTGTAGGAGTACAAAAACGATAAAGTCAGGTCAGTAAAACACTGACATATATTGAATTTTGATTTAAATGTGTAATAATTAAATATTTAAAAAATATTTTAATAAACAATGAGTTAATATAAAAATTTTAATTAACAATCACTTAATATTTTTATAAATTTGCAGTGCTATATATAAATGTGCTATAGCTAGATATTAAAGCTACTTCGCTAACATGTATTATCTATAATGACAGGTGCATTTGCTTTTAATCTGTTACGATACAGTATTGATTAGTCTACAACTGCGTCATTGATGAACGTTTTTAGTGGAGAAAATAAGAAATGTAAAGCTAAATCTACGTACTATTGGTTCCACCTACAAACGCACTTACGTCACTTTCTTTTGGAAAAATATTATACGTAAATCCAAAAAATTACATAAATTTATACATTTCAAGCCTTCCAAATACGCAGCTTTACAGTTATATATTCGTATTTGAAAACCTATTTATAAAATAATTATATACATGTATTTGTATTTGTATTGTAATTAGTCAAATCTTTAGAAATTAATTAAACTATTATAAATTCAATAGAGTTGGGGAATCTCAAGTTTATATTAGTAATAATTAAAATAAAGTAAAATTTTAAAATTCACGATTAAGTAATTTACATAGTATTTGAGTGTGTTTAATTTTAATATCTTAAAATTAAAAACACCAATAAAAATTAACTTAAAATCCCATACTAATTTTATTGTGTTTAGAAATAAGAAAAAAATTCGATTCTTTTACGCTTTTGAACAAAGATCAAGTTTTAAAATAAATACGAAAGTACAATGATAAACTTTGAGATTCAAATGAATTCAATTCGAATTTTCAATGTATCCAGAGTGTAGACTGACTGCCGACAATCACAAAGAATAATAAAAAATTCAATTCACATCACCGCTTACTAAATTTACTTTTAACACATTTCGCATAGGCACATCACGATAACTGCGTATAAAAGTGTCACTAAGCATGTAGTCGAATACACAGCTCGTATACACGCACTATAAGCCAGAGGTTTACTTCACGCATCAACACCCGCACACATGCCATCCCGCCACAGCTGTTAATTTCACGAGAATCACAATTCGGTGCAGGTAGAGTAGAAGGTGTGCATCCCGAGGGCCGAGGATTCTTGTAGATGAAACACGTCACGCACTTGGGGTAGAACTGTACACGTTCGCGGGAGAGCAAGAAAAGCCCTGTTGCTGATGGCTGACTGCTGGTGTACGGCTGGTTGGGTACCAGCGACTGGAAATTATCATTTTAGCTGATAATAGCTAATGTAATGATGCAGTTTTATCTCTTATTATCATGGGAAGCGAGATAAATCGCGATAGTGTCGTTTATTTTGACAGTGGGAGTGAGAGAGAGAGGTATTCCGGCGCAAGTGTGTGCGCGCCTGTCGCGACCCCGAAGAGTTGGGATGACGACAAGTTCGTGTAATCTCGCGAGCTCCTTTTCGTCCTGTTCAGTACCTTGATTTACGCGAAGTTGCATTCGTTTGATAATGAACTTGGGTTCCATTGTCAGATATTTTACATTTATTCAAAAGAAGTGAGCGATGAATAATTTCGTAATAGTTTCTAAATATATATTACACATACATTTTTTAGGAAATAAAGTAGCGTCTTATCTATGTACTTTGATAAAACTACAATTTTACAATCTTTACGGGAATCAAACGTAAAAGTTGTGTTTGGCATTTTTTAGTGCATTAAAAGGAAATTACTTTACACAATCCCTATCTGATCGATGATTCATACAAATTTTATTACATCCTGGATAGAATAGCTGATAAATATAATTGTAAATTCTCTTTCTACTTTAAACTGACAAAGATTTTTCTATTGGTCTTACAGTCTAATCAATATTAATGGACAATCAGAT
>UELV01005323.1:4632-19996 GCA_900490015.1 Megastigmus stigmatizans | reverse complement strand
GCGTCACCGTAAGCACTTGAGAGCATTCGATGAGCCTCAGCCGCAGTTTTCTTCAAATGAAAGCAGAAAATCAACACTTCCCGCAAATGACGAGAATTTGGCTCGAAAACTGACATCTTCGATCGAGAATACACTTTTGATGCAAACACAAATTCACTTATGTGCTGCTATCGTTATGTTGACAGATGTCCAAGCTTACTGTATGAAATTTTTGACCTGCCTATTTCAACCGGCACTTACCGCTGCAGCCATCTATCGAAAAACGGCGGAAGCAAAGTTGTACACCTAATATCTTCCCCTCCGCCCAATACAAAAAATATTAAACTTAATGGTTTATTCGCTAAATTTCAAAAGTAATTAACCATCGATATAAGCGATCCGCTGTTACGCCCATTACCAGCGAACTGGGTGAGTAAAGAGTAGTTTCGACGATGAGGTGAATATAAGGAGGCCAACCCGATTAATATTTTTAAAATACCGTGAAAAGGCGAGTGATTATCGACTGGGCGTGCGACGCGATTGAGAGAAAGAGAGAGAGAGAGAAAAAAAAATAGAGAGCGCAGTAGCAAACTGAATTTATGCCCGGAGGCCACGCCGCATTAAGCTGGAAATTTTTCGCCAACAAATTTGCGAATTGTTATTCATGAAGGAGAGGAAAAAGGTGCCGTAGGAGGTGGAAAGCGCGAAGGAACGATAAGGCAAGGGGAAGGGGGGGGGGCAAAAAAGAAAGCATTAGTCAGATTTTAAATGGCAACGAGAGGAAAAGGCCGCGGTAGGAAAAAGGAAATAAAGCCCGACGAAGTAGAAGGAAATTAAAATACCTTTGTAGCGAGCGAAGCTGCGAATCTACGTTCATTCGTACGTCTCTCGGCGGGACGTTTGGGTACGGCTAGCTCCTTCGTCCGATATTCCTTCGCCCGACAAACTTTCCCGCCGGCTTTTCCAGAAGAATTAAAGATCCTGAATAGTCCCGCTCATAATTCTCTTTGAATTTTCAAGAACTTCGAAAAATCTCCCCCTCTCCCACCGACCCCGTATATACCCGGCGAAGAGACTTTGCCTTATAATACCCCCCCACACCCCTACGCCCTGCAATTGCCAGAGCTATATATATATATACATAGAAACGATTCGCTCGCTATAATTCCGAGAGACTTAGCGGAGCGTTAGCCGGTAGCTGCAGTAATTCGATATAAACTCAGCCATATGTACATAAATATTTATGAACTCTTAACAAGCTGCGCGCCCGTAAGTTTGTACTCGGATGCGCAGCGGCGGCAAGTTGCTATTGCAGGGTAGTATCTCGCGTGATTTTGCCGATGTTGGCCTCTCCTCTCCCCCTCTCCCCTCGTCCCGTAGCGTGGATAAGAGTAAGCCATAAACATCACCGTAAACATTCTCAGAATTGATTCTACGACTCTTCTTGTTTAGTTACGACGCGCGGAACCTGCAGTTCGGCAAGACGAAACTTTGGAGTGCCGAGCAATTCTGGGGCAACCGAGCGACTTTTCGTGTCAGCGTGCCTGCGTACCTAGTCATCCAAAATGTTCAGGAGAGCGACGCCGGTGAATACAGATGCCGAGTCGATTTTCGCAACTCGCCCACCAAGAATCTCAAAGTCAACTTCACCATTATAGGTGAGTATATGTGCATGCCTGCGAGAAGTGTGTATATTAGTCGAGGGCCTCGACACGAGGATATAGTTGTGTGTATTGCGTTTATTTATTAATAAGTAGCAGCCGCCTTGCGGGCATGAAAACTCTACGATTATCGAAACATTTTCAAAGTGCGTTTGAAAACTACGCAATTAAGAATTAATTTTGCCCGCACGGTTTGATGAAAAAAAAAAAGGAAAAGAAGTACATAGTCTCAAAGCGAGTACCGCGATGTAATCTTTTTTCTCGTTGGCTATGGAGCGAAGGGCTCTACGCGAGCGCGATTCACGACGAATCTGGCCCGACTTCTAATTAGCTCCACTAAAAGTTTCCAAAACAATGAGAAGGGTTCGGTCTCCGTTGGGCGGGGGAACTTGAAACAAAAGCCATATCCTTCAGCGAAAATAAGTGCGCCGCGGCAACGGCAAGCGGGAGACTCGCGCGGCACAGAATTAAACAATGAAATTTTCAGCACTGCACACACACACACATTGGTCGAAACGCACTTTTGGGCTGCCGCGGCTCATTTTAGAAAAAAAAAAAAAAAAATACAACTGAGGACCGAGTTAATGCGCGTAGTAGCGTCTCTTGCTTTTCCTCTTTTTTCTTCTTCTTTTTTTTTTTTTTAATTGATACTTTGCATTTTGCGAACGTAGAAAACTTTTAATGGACCATGATATAAAATAAAATTTTACCTCTGCGCGGAGTGGGTGAGGGGTGAAGAAATTTTTTCGCAACTGCAGGGTAAAATTTCTGCTATACGTAATTTTTTGAGACCGCTTTTCGAAAGTACCCATTATTTTTCTAACAAACTTTTAACTAACCCGTCTTTTAATAGAACGACGCGCTCGCATCCAAGTAATATTCGACATTTTAGTTTCTTGTCTAAAAAAAAAGAGAAAAAAAAGATTGTGAGCTTTTGAAGTTTTTAATCCATTATGCAAGGAATCTATTATGAGATAATTCGGACAGAATGGTAGAGAAGTCGGTCAGTACACGTTGTGGGATATCCGAGTGGAATTATCAAACTAGCGCATCATTATTTATACAGTAACTCGTCTCATTAATTCTTCACTTTGTTGCGTGCGGCCTTGTTGGTGGTGAGCTTTTTATACCTCAACTAAACTGACGTGGATGTTTAAATTATTGATTGTTAATTATCGATTTTTTTTTCTTTTAAAAGAGACTTTCAAATGAAGCAATAAAAATGTTGATAAAGAGAAAACATGCCGAGTGCTAGAGACTTTTACACAACCAAGCTTCGTGATTATTTTCAAATGAAAAACCGTATTATAGCAGGACTTACTCCATTTGAAATATAAGCAGGGATTATTTAAATGAATGTACGTTCCAACTTCCGCTTACAATTAACCGTTGAATAGCGTAGATCAAACATAGACGTAATTATGGTTCATCCGATACTCAGAAAATGAAAGTAAATAAAACAGTCTTCAAAATCACAATGTATTCGAGCTCATATCTCAACCAATTCACTTCGTCAAATAAGCATTCAGTTCCTTAAGAATTTGAGAGAAAAATGAATATAAAATTACCTACGAAGACACCTCCCTCGCCAAATTTATGAATGACTACGCTTTAAAAAAAGGGACCTATATATACACGCACACTTCAGCCATCGAAGAGACACGATCAATCATTCTCATCCCTTAGTCTTACCGCAGCTCAGTTTTCTCCAGCATCCCCGATCCTCAAACATTCATCACGATCTCGAACTATCAGCCTCTGCGTATACGAAAAGCCTACATTCTACACCTGCGCTTCCCGCCGGAATATCCTAAAGTCTTAAAGATGGCCCTTCTCCCCGCTCGTATCAAAGGCTCGCGTCCCGGCCGTATAACCGGAGTTAGCAAATTCTCCCGCTATATTCTCTCGTAACCGCAATGAAAACAGTTCCCTCCCCTCCTACGATGGCTGGCTTTCTCTGAGGGAGCGATTATTCTTTCGGAACGATCTCCGCGAAACTGAATGGCCCTTGAGTCGCCAAGACAAATCTCGCAGTTAAGCCCTTTTGCAACGTAGTTGGGGGGGGGGGAGAGAAAGGGTAGGAGGCCCCGCGCGCGACTTTAGCGACGGGCTTCCGCGGGAGGATCGATAGTTCGATTTAAAAGTAATTTATTGTTCCACGGACAAAAGGATCTCTCTACCTACGGTATCTATACGCGAAATCGACCGTAGTCATGGTAGTAGCGTCGCACTAGTTCTCTCTCTCTCTCGCGCGCGCGCGCTTTCCAGCGTCTCCAGGGAAACGTAAGAGCCATGCCTGCCTGGCTGCCTCCCTCTGGCTCTCTGCGCCTAGCTGCTCTATACCGAAGTCCTTTCGGCATCGGCATCGCTAACGTAGTTTGTCTTCCAACCGTCCATTAAACTGAATTAGGAGCGACTTGCTTCTTCTAGAAGTTACAGTCGATTCGGCCGGGTCGCGCTTCGCTCTCTCTACAGCTGCCATAGCGCGCGGGCATTATGCCACTCGTTTCTGCCCCGCTTAAAAGAACCTTTTATCCTCTCCTTCCCAGTTGTTCCGTCTCCTCTCCTCTCACCCTTCACTCCGGAGAATTCGAATAATTTGAATATAAAAGTACAACTAACTCCTCTCGCTTAAAAAGTGATGCTCGAGTCATCGCCCCTCCCAACTCAATATATATATATACATATACCCAGGTACAACGCGCAAAGTTTGACGCTCGAATGCACCGCTGCCACTACTACGCTCGAGGAATAAAACTGTGAGTGAGGAGATAAAGGCGCGCGCGAGCGAGGGAGTGTATATACCGTGAGATCGCTTTTCACAGACTAAGACCGGATTAAGCGGGCTTAAGAATTTTCACAATAGAGACTCTCTCTCCCCTCTCTCTCTCTCTCTCTCTCTCTCTCTCTCTCTGTCCCTCTCTCTTCTCGTCTTATATAAGAACTCGAAAATTTCCAGACGAGCAATCGGATTTCGTAAATATACATTTTCTCTGCGCTGGACTAGTCTTATTCATTGTTTTTACTGTTTGCGCTACGAGATCGCAAATGCGAATCTCGCGTATATATATGTATATAACAGCACGAGAATTAAATTCAGCATTCTCATCTGGTCGGTGCATCGATAGATAAAGTACTGGCGCAGTGCTGGCGCGAATCGATGGGTATATAGCTTCACTTCTGGACTCGGCAAATATTTCTACTCTCGCTCTCTTTCGCTTATTTCTGTGGATGGGAAGACACATAACGCGGGATATCTGCCCCATCCCGACGTACACGCGTCGTAAAAACTTTTGTTATGCTTATTAAGCATTTCCATCTTTCGCGGGAAAAATGCTCGAAGTGAAAAATATAAAACGGATATAAAAGAAATATATCTTTCGGGATTTCGCAACAGCACTAATCTTCTTTTGCAGCGCCGAGTATATGATAAACAATTTCTTTTTCTTCCAAATGTCGAATCGCACTTTTGAACGTTGTTAAAATTGCATCGGCGCAGAATATATAAAGTCCAGGCGCAAAAACGACAAAATGTTCAAATGAAAACTTTTATAATGCATTTGCAAAGTCTATATTCGAGCTCGTCGAACTTTTTCGTATTTCGTTCGGGGGCGGCGACCGTAGAAGAAAAGAGAGAACTGCTCAATAAGGCATTAAAAGACAAACCATTTCACGGCCTACAAAAACCCAGTGGCTGCGGCGGCGGGTGTCTATCCGACCGCGAGACCGTGTAGTCGAAGGCGCGAATATTCGCGAACACGGAATAAAACCGAGAGTGCCGAGATAAAACTATAGCCGTAGTAAGAGAAAAAGCTGCAGGAGTAAAAAAAAAGAGAGAGAACGAAACGAGGACGATCGCGCGAGGAAGAGCAGCAGCAGCAGCAGCAGCAGCAGAGGATATCGTCCGTAAGTCGGGGTGAGCTGGAGACGATCGGAAGAAAAAGCGAAATAGAGAAAGAGAAAGAGAGAAAAAGGGATGGGTTTAGCCCAGTGCTTTCGACTCAGGGTCAACGATTATCGCTGGCTCGCGGCCAAGTATTTTTCCCCGGAGAGAGAGAGAGAGAGAAGATCGCCGTAGTAGTCGTAGTAGTCGTCCGAGGCAGCGCGGCGTATAAATCCTTGGACGCGCGAGGCGCGGCGCAGCTCCTTGTCCCTTTATCGATAACCCCGAAGCGCCGCGCGGCTGATTGAAATCTTCCCTATATATATATATAGCTATAAGGAGGCAGAGAGAGAGAGAACTGCTGGTTGCCGCCTCCTCGGTAATCTCCCGTCACGTCGATATGCGTTAATTCACCAGCTCCCAAAGTAATTTCCGCAGCTCGTATATATATGTATATGTATAATGCAAGCGCGCGCAAAGCTTCTTGCGCGATGGTCGCTCACTGCAACTGTCGGCCTATATAAGGGCAGCTTTGATTTTGTTTGAACGGCTAGGGCGCAGGTTAATGAGGCGAACGCGTGAGGCGGCCCGAGTAAAGTTGAGTCGATGCAAGTACAGAGCTAGGAGCGTGCGGGTGGCTGTATGTATGTGTTTGTGGAGTCTAGAGCTCGAGGCAGTATATATAAGGAGAGATGGGGGGGAAGGAAGACGTGGGGGCGCGAGGAGCTCGAGCGGCGCGTTAGGTTCGGGGGCGGCTGCGATAGGGCTGCATCGATGAAGATTGGCTCGTGGCCCAGTGCTTTCAGGTGGAAAGCGTTTGAAGGCGGCTAGCTAGCCTCTGCCTGCCTTATTAAGGCTAACCGAGCGTGTACGGACCTTCCTCTCTCGCTCACTCACCTCTCTCTCTCTCTCACTCTCTCTCTCTCTATATATGCTCCTAGCCGAGTTCACCGTGATTCGGTGATTAATGGGTCGCAGCTTCACGTCCAAGGAACTCAAAGAGGGAGAGAGAAATGCAGCCGCTCGCGCTACTGGAGGTCTACGACCTATCAGCCCAGAGAGTGGGAGAGTGAGTGAGAGAGAGAGAGAGAGAGAGAGAAGATGCCGATAGGGCAGAGGGAAAAAGTAGAGAGAGAGAGAGAGTGAAACCTGTCGATATCTTGTCACTGTTTTCCTTCGATGAAAAATATCGGGTTTAGGATATGCCGGGAATGTGCACGCTCCTACTCCTTCCCTCGTTCGCTCGCTTGCCTCGTTCCCTCCTCTTTTTTTTCGCTTCTTCTTCGCGCACGAATATATAGAGAAGGATGAGCGATCGTTATATCAATCCATCGTTAGAGGCCTTTTTTGCTGCCGAGTTGCCGAGCGAGGCGTTTTTTTCACCACTCGTCTCCCTCCTATCCTATACTCTGCTGCGTCTCGTGTCCTCCTCCAACTAGTGACTGACGCGACGAGATCAAATACCCGGACGACCGAACGCGAACCAAACGAAGCGCGCAACTTTTCGAGAATTCACAAGCCGCGCTATGGGTGTATATTTTAGTTTATTCGAAAGAAAGAAGCTTTTACCTATAGATGAATACAACTGCGAAATTGCGAGAATTTTCAGTTATGGTTAGCGATAGTTGTGATAAGGGTATTTGAAATGTCAATACTTTGATATTTTCATCCGAGAAATAACATGGAATAACGTTATTAAGGATGAAAATATAATCTTCGTTGTCGAACCGGCGCCCAAAAGCCATCGACTCATAACCAAGTATATACGAATTCAATGGCAATAGAAAGTTGGACCGATAGCGGGCAAGTTTCCGAAAATAGCGCATAAACTTTTCCTTATCCTCGATCTCTTCAGAAATAGTTATTTACCGAGCTGTTTCTCCGAGCCACCGAAATAGCTGATAATCAAGAAGAGCCCATCAGCGGTTGACAAATGAAACGAGGGGGCTAGAGATCTCTTCCGAGTTGAAGTTTCGGATTGTTTTTTGAGCAGCACCGCGCAAGCAACACGTGGTCGAGTTTTATCATGCGAGAAAATCACTTCCGACCTTCAGCTTGCTCTTTGTTTGCTCCTTTTCACCAGTTGACCAATTTCATATTCCGCCGCTATTGATATACCGATCTCGAACGCGCATGTAAAATAAATCCTTCTCCGTCGTGTTTCATATGTTTTCATAGCAGCTATAATATTGCGATCTTTCGTACAAAATAGGGACGGCGCATAATTAAATGAAGTTTGCAATTTTTAAGAGTAGTTCGCTCAATTTGCTAAAGTCAAGTTTATATCGATCAAAATGCAATGGTTTTGCAAGCGGGACACAGTGAGCGACGATTGAAAATTGTTTTTCAAGAGGCTCAGAGAGTTTTCAATGTGATTGTACTCTTTGACTGTTTTGATTTATCAGAGGAAAAGGACGATGTAGCAGGAAATAGCGGATAAATAGCGAAAGATGCTAGAAACCGGTGAACCTTTTACTGAAATTAATACTCCAAAGAAAAAATAAAACGTAAAAGTCAATTGAGAATATTGCACATATTCCCTTGAGTAAGTTTCAAGTGGATACGTTAGATTTCCTGTGTAGAGCGGAGCCTTTGAGTATTTCTGTACTTCTTGTATCGTTGATTCGACATTACATACTTCAGGAGCTAAGTGTTTTCTTTCAGACTTGAATAAGCAATAAATTTCGATTAAATTATTTGCTTAAAAAGTGAAAATTGAATATTTAGACTGACTTAATATTAGCTATCTTGTTTTATACGTATGAGTTTAAAAACTTTATACGAAATAAGATATGAAGCATTAAGCGTATTATTATAAAAGAGTTATTAAATAAAACACTATTAAAAAAAAGTGTTTATTACTATTTGCTTTTAAATTTCGTATAATACAAAACAAGAACGATCTTTAAAATACTAGGAAGTTTAAAAATATTAAAACTTTATGATATATATTATCAAAAATATCGAATATCTTAATCTATTCGCCAAAAATATGAGTAAAAATCACGATGGACGAGTAATAGGTATTCAAGAAATCAGCATCAGATTTCACTTTAGACCCGATGCAATAAAAAGGGGGTAATAAAATAATGAAGCGGCAAAATTGAAATGCAAAAATGATTAAATATTAAAAATCCGAAATTGAATTTAAAAACGTAATATTTCAGAAATTTGCTAGGTTCAACCGAGTGGTATCGGAGCTCAGGCCAAGATTAAAGTACGGCGTGAGTACGATGGGACTTGAAATTCTCTCGAGGGTTTTGCGACGTACCTCAACAAGGAAATCGACGAGCTTGGAGGTTAAAAAGACCAAGAAAATTTTTACGCTCTAGCACTTCAAGGATGAAATGGATTTACCGCTTACATGCATAGCCGTCGCCGTGACTAAAAAGTTAGCAGAATCTTAAAAATTTGGCTCTGAGAATGACTGATGGCCGACGACTATAGTAAAAACTTGTCTGATTTTATTTGCGAGCATAACAATATATTCCACCTATGTCATAAAATTCTAATAAGATTTTTTTTAGATCAAAAATAAGACCATTCGCGTTTTACAGGAAGAACAAATTCGAACTTTTAAGTATGATTTAAACTGTATAACGTATAAATATAATGAGATATTTCAAAGAAGACTGCAAATAATTGAAATAAATTATTAAATTAATTATTACTAATAATGTAATTAGGTTAACATGATACAGAGAAATTCTTAGAAGGTTTTAATTCATTTTCATTCTATAAATTTTTTTCTTTGAAAATTTATTTTATTTTAAATTAAGCGAACGTAGAAAATATAATTTACACAGCAAATTTTAAAAATCTACTCAAAGAATAGTACATTTCTATACTAATGCGAGAAAGCGATTTTACCCTACCCAAATTGGCAATAATTCGTCATAATTTTGTAGGTTTTAATAATGTTTTAATTTTATATCGGTGACTCCCCCTATAATTAATCAAGGAATAATATGAGACTTTCTAAATTAAAAATATTAATTAAAAAGATATCTACTTTTTGCATTAAAATTCACTATAAATTTTTTTTCCGTCACATTACTTATCACTACTTCCACATGATATTAATTCTTGCAATATATTTCCATTAGCAACTTTTATATTAATGTTTAAAATTAAGGTTAATATTATTTTAAACTTATAAATTATGTATTTTAAACCATGTTGTATCAACGTAATACATAGAACCTATCAATTCTTATTATTTACATAGCCACTTTATGAAATCTTATTATTATGCATTTGTTTCAAAACAAAACCGTTGTTTGTAACCTTTAACAGCATAAATATACTACTGCAGGTATTACAAACGAGTCCTGCGTGTATAGTATTGGTTTCACATTATTAAATATTTACTGGACTAAAATACCCGAAATATTAATCAAAAAAGGTATTCAAAAGTTTGTAGAAACAATCGGTCTTGAGTTCGTGAAAGGAAAATTTTCTCTTTATTATGTCATTCACCAAGTTCCACAGCGCACAATTGGAAAAACAAACGTAATGTATAATAAACTTTTCCGAAGCTTTTTCCCGCCTGCATCCGTACAACCAACGCTCGCGAAAATTCCCTAAAAGCTTATGACAAAGAAGAAACCCCTACCATATCTCTCTCTCTGTTTCTCTCTCCATCTCTCTAGTTTTTTCTCGCAGCTCCACCCTCGCCCTCTCTCTCACTCTCTGGCGAGTCGAAGAAAAAGCTCTTTTTGTTTCTCTCACTTACCATTCACCATTCGCGCGATCAGTCTAGCAGCGCACACAAGCCGAAGAATGGATGGGCCTCGAAAACTTTAATTTTTCACGCGTTCCCCGGCTCATTTTTCTTCCGCGCGAAGAGCAGCCAGCCGCGCACACATAAGCACGACACATAATGGACGTCCGCTCTCTCTCGCGCGCGCAACCGTGCGGATATATACAGCCGCTCTTGCTGACTCTGCCCGATCCTTCTCCCTTTTCCTTTTTCCTCCTCCTTCTCTTACTCCTACCTTTCGCTCTCTTTCTCTTCGTGTTTGACTCGCCGGCGAGATAATACGTAGAGAGAGAGAGAGAGAGGGGGGACAGTGGTTATAGGTCGCGAAGGAAGAATTGCGATAAGAATTCGATCGGTTTCTGCTTCGGCTCCTTCCTTTTACTTTAATATCGATACTTAAGGAAAAGGTGAGAAGTAAATATTATTCGATACACGTGCTCGGGAGCCTATTATTGCAGCCACGATTTCTTGTTCTATCACTTTTATTACGTGATTATTACATCGAGCCCTTGAAAAGAATAGCGTGCGCGCGCTTGAGGCGTGTTAGCTATTTCTGGAAAACTTTTATTTCCCCTCGCGTTTATTAAAAAATTTTTCCTATCCTTTTTTTTCATCCCTGAAGGTCATAATTCTTGTGAAATTTCACCCAACGCTTATTGGAACTCGGCAAATAGGTCTAGAAAAAGGATTACACATCAATTTCCATTGAATAGAAATTTATTATTAAGGCGGAACCTTTTTTCGGAATACATGTAGCAGCTGCATAATTTCCATTTTTATAAGACACCATAAGAAGTTTACGGCCGAGCGTCAAAATGATTTTTCATTGCAGCATACTTTCATTTTATACTTCCTTATTCAAATACATACTCCGTAAATAAAATGGCGCGGCAGAACAAAAATATCTGGGACACGAAGTTATAATATGAAAATTTTCCATACCGGCATAATACCCAATATAATTTCCACGCTACGGAGTAATTTTGAAAAATAAACTTTCCATAAAAGCGCTGTCAGCGATGGCTTTTAAAAGATTAACAACATTTTACAGTCACGATAGGAAAATAAAAGTAGTGTACGTATCAAACACAGCCAGACCGTATAATAAAATCAACGAAATCAGACATTTACAGGCGAATCTTTTGAAACCTTTTAGAACTCCCTACATACATATAAACTGTATAATCGTTTTTTAAATGAAAAGATACGTCTACATCGGTATACGCTTTTGAATGTTTCAATGCTCGCGCTCGCGTAATCCTTTTATAATTTCAATAACACTATGTTGAACTTTTATCTCGAAACGTTTTTTTAAGAGCAATAAATTCAAAAAAAAGCCTTTTCGATCTGAACGAATGAATTCTATTCAGGAGTTATGCCTCGCCGACTAAGTTTAGTTTCGCTCTTGAAAAAGATCAAACGACGACTCGCGCAATAAGACTCTTTCCAGGAAATTATTCGCAAAAAGAGTATAAGATCTTTAATTGAAAGCGAGATTACAAAAGTACCTACCCTTATAGGTATAAAAAGTAACGTTAAGCAGCTTGTACGACGGGGATGAAATAAGAAAGAAAGATAGAGCTTCCTGTAAGCAATCTTGTATAATTTATTGAAGACATTCGAATCGCAGAGAAAGCTAACATTTCTCTTATGAATTTATCAAAAAGCACTATAAGATGTCTTTATTCAAGGGTTTGCAGTTTTTATAACTTATCGTTATTGGAAAAGTACTCAATTTAAATTTTGATCATCATGATGAATGTATAAAAAACGCTTTTTTTATCGAAGTATTACTATCTCAAAATATGAATTGTTACTTAGATAAACGGTCCGTTGTTTTCGTAAGATTATACAAAAATGAAACGTCGCGTTTTAATTAATGCTCTTATAATAAATGCTGATAATAATATTACAAAACAGTCTTGAGAGTAATAAATAGCAGTAAAAATGTTTAATTCACAGTCGCATTTACGTCTTACTTATTTCGCACGTTACTACTTATCACGAAGCACGCGCTCACTCTGAATTATAAACACGTTCATTCCGGTTACAATGTACCAACTTTTTATTATTTTTTTTTAAGTCTTCCCGTGAGTAATAGCATACATTGCTTTAATTAATTCTTGTTGTGCAATAGATGTCTAGACACGTATGGATTAAAATGTCCTTTACCTTCAACGCATTATTGAATTAACTTTACAACCTGACTCCAAATATATTATAATATGAAATAGTCTCCTTTTATGCTAAAATAAATCTATTTATGCTCTCATACTTTAGCTATAATTTAATAAAACTTTCAATACCTTAAAGTTAACATTTCATATACACCTCTTTTAATGTATTCACTTATCTGAACACAATTTATTACTATGTAAATAATTTTCTTTATGGTACTATTGGCTTTATATTATAATATAATCTTATTTCTTCCCACTTCCAACAAATATTATCAAATGTCGTCTTTGCTTAAGACAGGATTAAAATCTAAGGAATGGGTCAATTGAGTTCAGATTTGGCTAAGATCTTCTTAAAGTAATTATCTTTAGACCTCAAAAGTTTAAAGCTTTATAAGTTAGTGTAACTTTATGCAGTTAGTGTCAGAATACTTTATAGCCGTACTTTTGATTATTACAATGAATCAGCTTGGAAAAAGAATTCCTAAAGGGATTATTGTAATTCGAGGTTTAAAGTAGGCTCCGAAGACGTCATACTCTTGAATATATCCAAACTAAATGGTTGATCAACGAAACCAAATATTGTATTATTATTGAAGCAAATAATAATAGACATCGAACTACTTTTAGCTAATAAAGTACAATGTCAACGTTTTTATGCATACAGAAATTTTCGCTTTAAATAATCTACTTACAGGCATATTGATTTCCACTCGCAGCGGGGATTTGGCCCGCAAAAAATAAGCTTACTCGCGTCGACTGGTGTCCTTTTTATGTAAGTAGTTAAACGCATAATCATTGATATACTAGACGCGAAGTATGCCGAGGCGAAGTTCGAGCATTCAGGTAGAATCGATACTGGATAGTGGATAATCCGTCATTATCGACTTTTCTTCTTTACGGAGAATGCAGAAAATAAGTATAATCCAATTCCGCATGTCGATGTACCGAAAGAAGAGCAAGGAGGGAAGGCAGGGAGGGAAGCGCGAGAAGCACAGCGCTAGAAACTTGCCATAAGGGCGAGTGAGGCAGGAAGGCAGGAGGGGTTACAAGGGGATGGGGCGTAGACGGGACGGGGGCGACGGGGGGAAACTCGATTCCTCGAGTTCCTTAGGTGGAAACGCGAGAAGAATCTTTCGAAACTCGAGAAAATCTCGGAATGGTATATATACACGATGGTGTATATACATGTATATATGAGGCTCATTTTGTTCCAAGATTTGTGATCTGGGTAAATGTGCTTGCGCTATACGCTATTTTCAGCTTTTTATCGATATTATGCTAATTTTGTTTATGATACTTCATCAATATACGTGAAAACACCAAAGAGATGAATAATTTGGAATTTTTTTCAATGTTACATTATAAAAAATCGTTGTAGTATTTATAAGTGCTTATTTAGGAGGGAACGACTAATAGCTTTCGCAATGTTAATGTATGTGTTTGATAAGTTAACAACTAAGTTTGTAGGGTTAACAAAATATTTACCCAGGTATAACATAGGGGTTGGTTGTTTCAGTGATAAAAATGGATATATATATCCATATCTTCGTTAAAAAATATATAAAAATATTCAAGAAACTCCGTTGAAAACTAACTATTACTATTAAATATTGATGTAATCTTATTTGAGGATCAAATTACTTTCTTTGCACGAGACACGATAGAAACTAATGAAAAATTCAATTTTTAATTTAGAATCTCAAATAGGACTTTCTGCTAATTCATATCAGCTCTTAGCCATTGTGTGAGTACAAAAGCTATTTGACGTAATTCTGTGCAGAAATACTTGGACTCAAATGAAGTAAAACATGATTTTACATTTCGCATTATCCATAAACTTTTTCCATCTTTCTTTTTTTTTATCAGCACGTATACCAAACTGAAGATATTTTTTCTCTGAATTGTAAATACAAAAGAGCTACGTCATCGGAAGCAAAACACTTTTTTGGTTCCAGCATCCTTTTACGTGCTCCACATTCGAATTTCAATTTTTTTTTCCCCCCTTTTGCAGTTTTCCAATATTTTTTAAAAGGACAAACTATCGGAAAAATACTGTGCATTTGAAAATTTCAAAAAACTAGTTCCAAAATTCCCCCGAATACTCATCATTCATCTCGTTCTTAATACAATATTAGAAAGCATTACTCACGAGCAAGAAAGTTCACTCGTCCCCGATAACAACGCTGCTTTACATTTTTTTCTTATTTACGATCTACGTTCGATAAGAAAATTTGAAAAAAAAATTTCCCGATAGCGTAAGAGCTAAAACATATATGTATATATATATATATATATCGCAAAGCGTACAATGTATCACACGGCTGATAAAAAGGCCGTGATGGCAGCGGCAGCGCAGTTACGCGAACAAAATTTCCGAACAGCTCGGGGAGGATAGAGAGAGAGAGAGACAAACGCGAATTAAGGCTATCGTAGGATCCGACTGGGAAAAACTCATCCGAACCTGAAAAGTTTTGCCGCCAAGTAGAGGGAAAAAAACACGCAGAAAAAAGTGTAGCAGAGAGAGAGAGGCGGAATATCCGAGTAAGAGAGAAATATCCCATTGTGTAACATAATATCTATATATATATTCTGCCGGTACGTATATCCAAAGTAGAAGAGCGGCGTGACCACGAGAGACGAGGCTCTCGCGTTATCGCGGTTCTTTCTCGCGAATTCCTCTTCCCCTGCCCTCCCCCTCCCACCTACGTAGTGGCATTTCACTCCCTGCTTAAAGCACGTGCTGACATTCATTTTACTCTATGAATGGTTCCGCACGTAACTTCATAAACTAAGGAAATTATGTAATTAAAGAAGATTAATCCTTGATAGTAAAAGTAACAGTTAGCAGTAAAACAGACGAGAGAGAGAGAGAGAGAGAGAGAGAGAGAGAGAGAGAGAG
>UELV01005321.1:3369-18847 GCA_900490015.1 Megastigmus stigmatizans | reverse complement strand
AAGAATTCTTATACAATAATTAATGAGTGCATGCAGCTTCACTTTTCAAATTATTAATTTGTATTTGTCCAAAAAAGAATACTTTACTAATTCTTTTTGAATTCTTAATGATTATTTTTTGACAATTTATGGATTTCACATAAAAGAACTCTTTTAGATTACTTTATCAATGCATAAACCTTAACTTCAAATCATTCGTTTCTGATTCTTCGAAAAAAAGAATACTTTATGAATACTTTATGAATTGTTACAAAGAGGATATTCTCAAACGGATTAAATGTTTATAAAGAATTCTTCTTGAATACTTTTTGAATACTTGGTGAATAAAGAATTGGAAAAGAATTCTTTCGGAATACTTGTTCTCAAAAAAGAATTCAAAAAGAATTCTTTATGAATTAAAAAAAAAATTATTTTTGCTTATTCGGATATTATAGTAATTTTTCATGAAGTTTCTCGCAATTTTTAGTGAACTATTTTTAAATTCTGGCAGTGTTCGCTCGAATTTAAAATCTTTTAATCGTAGAATTTATATTTAACACGAGCCACCTTTATACTCTGAATTTTTAATAACTTTCCAAACAAACCGATTCAGCTGTATCATTTTATTTTTCTCTCCCGGTTCGTACATAATTTATCCAGATATCAGTAATGTATCCCAATAAACAAATATAATCCCGGCAAAAGTAGTCGAGAGAACAAAGTACACAGCGAATTACACATAAAAACAGGCTGCGCGATTCCGCTCGGGAGAAAGATTTTTATTAAAGCTAATGAGACATCTTTAGTGCCGCGCGCACATTAGCCGAACAATTTCTTTAACCCGCGTGTCCGACATTGAGAAATGCGTACACTGTAACGACGCAACTATTTAGCGTAACGTTACACCACCTTTTCTTTTTTTGTGTTTTTTTTTGTTCCAGCATTTTAGATGTTCATTTGCGCGCGAGAGACGAATTGCTTGCGGGGTCATTAGCACCGCACCCAGCTCGCCCCTGCACACCGCGTAATATTTAAAACCAACAAATCGCACACACCCCGCCGCGGTCGAACAAATCCGCAATTTTTCGCCATTATTTTCATCTCTCTCTCTCTCTCTCTGTCTCTCTCTTTTTCTCTCTCGATTCCGACGCCGCAAGAAAAGAATCGAGCTGCGCTATATTAATAAATCACCGGCACAACGAAGCATCCAATTTTTCCGCGCGCTCACATTCAAAACCTCCACCAACCCCCCTCGGAGTCCCAACGATGGAGCTGCGGAAAAAATAAACCAAATTAATCGACGTGACTCTCACGCGTGACCGGTGTACCGGCCCGACTATATACTATACCCAATGTGTATAGGCAGAGAGTTTTCAATTATCACGGGAGGGAAATAATGCCGGCTGTGTGTGTGTTTCCGTTGCAGTTGGCGAGCCCAGAACGCCGGGAGCCGTGACTACATCAGCGACCTCGCCGAGCAGATTCGCCGAAAGCAGGAGCTCGCCACGGTAGCTATACACACACGCACACACTCACACAAAGATACACAGACACACAGACACACAACACACACACACACATATATATATATATATATATACATCCCCCTTTTTTCATCTAACAAAATAATACGCGCAGAGTCGCACTCGAAACAAAGAGAACAAGAGTATAGGGAGTAGCGCTCGCTTGATTCGTCTGCGCGACCTAAAAGTAAAAAACGAAAGAAAGAAAAAACCCCGCACAACTGCACAGTGCCGAATATACAGCTATACATATACATATCCATATATATATATATATCTTGAGTTTGTGTACGCGCGTGTGTGTGTGTGTTGATTCAGGAGGAGCGTCGAAGAGAGGGCGAGAACTGTAGGCGTCACTTCGACACGTGGCGACGACTCTGGGGTAGACCGGGCCACGGCGCCCCCATCGATCACGCCCGACGGCGCAACAATCTCCACGATATCCTCTACAGGACGACTACGGCGTCGGTCAGTCTCCATCCTCCCCCGGCAACGACGACCCCTCAACCTCCTCGCTGTCTCTATTGAATTCAATTGCGCGAGCGCGCGCGTCTACTACTACTACGACGGGGCTCTCCTTTGGCCTGCGCCGCTGCTGCTGTTGGTACTGCACTCGCTCCAACTCGCTCCGATAATTTAATCACAGGGCACGAGGATGCTGCTGCTGCTACTGCCTCTGACAGTAATTAGCGGAGTAGCTGCCGACCGACAATCGCGACTGATTCACTGCAAAGGGCTACTGCTGCGGTTCGAATTTTGGCAATCAGCCTTCTACACGTGCACCCTGCTCTCTTTTAATAAACCAATCAAGGGGGGAGTAGCTTCCTGCTGGACGTGTGGAGCGCACGGGAAAGATTTTCGACTGTTGCGAATAATGTTTATAACGCGGTTTTGCAATGGAGATTCGGTGAGAATCCTTGATGAGACGTCGGCTATGTATACGGGGATATTTTCTGAATGGCGCGGAAGTCGAGCTGTGGACAAAAGGTCTGCGAGGGGGGTTGGATTGATTTATTGCGCTCGGTGTAAGTTGTCGGAGCTTGACGCTCCGAAGCATTCGCAAGATTTGTCGTATAGCTGTGTATCGATCGATCGCGTGTATACCTGTATATACAAGTACTGCAATCGCGATGGACGATACATGTACTCGCGCGTCTACGTGCGCTTGATGTCTTTGTAAATCTCGCGTTCGGTATGTAGTCGTAAGTGTACGAGTATATATAATCGATAACATCAGAAACAAAACATCGACAGATATACATAAATTTATTATCGAGCAGCTCATCCCCCGCGGGAATCAATGAATAAACCATTTTCAATTGTACTCGGTGCGCTCTTTGATCGGTATACACGCTTTCATTGTACACACAGACATTATCGCATTCGAGTTATTTGTTTGAGAAGTATCCTCGGCATCGTATCTCACTCGCCATCAGCTTCGGTAAACTTATTTACTCTTGGCGGCGACTTTGTTGTTCTCTGCGAGTGTCGATTCGAAATCCCGTGAAATCATTGCTGCTCACGCTATTGAGCGATTCTGTCTGATTGATTTGAATATCGGTTTGGAAAAGATTCTATCTCAAATTTGTTGACTGGAAAAGCTCGCGAGTACGTTTCTTTTTCTTTTTTTGTTTTAGTCATGTATTTCAGACTAAAGAGCGCAAGGTGTTACGTAATATAAAATTTTCCAGAGTGAAATTTGGGATAAAAGCTTTTGTCCCTCCGCGTCGACGATCCCAAGCCGATTGTCGAAGTTTCCGAGGAAAGAGCCAAAATGGAAATTCTGATAGTCCCTTGTCCGCTGTTATACCTTGTTGCCACTTATAAACGCTTAGTTTACTGTGTAAACGTAATACACGTAATGTACTCTTAGTTCTGACATTGTCCATATATTCGCCTAATCGGGTTCGCTGCGCACGAATGTCGATTTATTATTTACGGACGAGCTGCGCATATTTGCGTATATAAGAGGTGCGCAGAGTTAAAGTTGAAGGAGAACGATGCACCGCGAACTATTTCCGAGGGAAAGGGAGGGAGGCGACTCAAGAGGGGCTCATACATCTGGGTTCCCGAGTAGGATCAAAACTTGCAAAAGCTGCGCCTGCTGCTACTGGGAGTTGCACCGACCTACGACCGCAAGAGCAGTTGACTGCAGCTGCTTCTATACGGCACTTTACTCATGGGGAGGTCGAGTTGCTCGAGAGAGAGAGAGAGAGAGAGAGAGAGGTGAATTTCTTTCTATTAAAAATAGAAATTTTCAATCCCAATGATTGAGCTATATTTGTGGGTAAGCGGCAGCGCGCAAGCTGGATATTCTTGTGCCGCTGCAGGTGCGGTCGTCCGGCCTGCAGTTTTTCCCTTTGGTTCCGCGGCTATGTATACCAGCGTCACCCGTGCGGTTCGTTTAAAAAATTCACTTCTCGATCTTTATAGAGAACTCGCACAGCCTGCACATAAGGGTCGTGAACTCGGCAAATTTATATATTATGCCGTTGTTCTCGCGAGACCCGATGCTGTCGGGATAACGTGCCTGTGTGATTTTATTCTACGGCTATTGGAAACGATCAAAGAGAGACTGCTATGCCGCTTACCGCAGTGCTTCCGAGCGCATCGACAACTTTTTCTCCAGTGCAGTTGCGCACTTTAACAGTCGCCGCAGCCGCCGCCACCGCCGCAGCTCGTTTATGGGATAATGGGTATAAAATTATTTGGCGAGAAGCGCGACGGTATATATATATATAAAACGAACAATTATGAGGCGCTTTGAATGAAAAGAGTCGGCTCGCTCGCGCATCCCCTTCGCCGTCCATTTAATAAGCAGGCGAGAGAGAGAGATTGAGAGAGAGAGAGAGAGAGAGAGAGAGAGAGAGAGAGAGAGAGAGCGAGGGAAATGTCAAAGGGTTTTCGGGTGTGCAATACTGCAGTGTACAGCGGCGGCTCTCGCTCGCCTCGTTCTCGTGAAACTGGCCGCTTTCTGAATTTCCGAGTCACATCCTCGTTAGCGCAAATATTTTTTTTTCATCTTCCATCTCAAAGTGTCGTGGACCCACCCTCACGCGACTGGCACACACACACACACACACACACACACACACACACACACACACACACACGCATACACACACACATACAGACACACAGACAAAGACAGACACATAGCGGATAGGAGCCGAAAGAAAACAAGAATCGTGCAAATTTCCCTTGTGGGTCCGACGGCAAAAAATCGGCTTATTTATCTTCATTAAGCCCGAAATCTTCCTTAGCTCATCCACAGACGCAACCTCACCCTCTTTCTCTCACTCGCACACATTGTCCTCTTTCCTCTCTCCCTATCTCTCTCCCTTTCTAATTCTCGGTATATGTATACAGATATGCGCAGAGCCCTCGAGCATTAAATCGAGATTACGCGAGAGCGCGATTCACGAGTAATTTTCCCGGCTAACTTGCCTCTCTTTCTCAGTCTTTCCCTTCCTCCTCGCCATTTCTCTTTCCCCCCCTCTCTCTCTCTCTCTCTCTCTCTCTCTCTCTCTGCAGCTACCCCTTTATTCTTTTGTCCGCGGAAAACGCAAGCGAGATAAGCTTATGCAGCGAATTTCGTCTGGGCTTTGCGCACCTTCTATCACATCTACACACAGACACACTTCTCACATCTATTTCTTTTCATCCTCTCTCTCTCTCTCTCTCTCTCTCTCTCTCTCGAGGAGACTCTATTCTTCTTACTTTTCATCTTCTCCATCTTCTTCTTCTTCCGTGCTCTTCTTCTTTCTGTATCTCTCCTACTCTGTATTTCGTGACTACGAGCATGTACACACAATCACACACACACGCATGCGCAAACTCAGCAGTTTGAAGGTGCAAAGAGGGTTACGAGCTTGTTTTCCTCCGCGATGTGTATATAGGTGCACGAACGCAGCCTCACCGCTTCTCTCTTACTCTCTATCTCTCTCTTCCATTGTTTGACTATTGCATCGCATTACTACTGGCTTGCTTCAACTCGCATAGTACATACATACACGTATACACATACACGCGAATGCAGAGGTGCGTGTAAGTATTATATGCGCCGACGTTCCGTTTGTGTAAGAGTTTGTGATTAATTCTTCGCGAAATATCAGTTCCGCCGTGGCACCGTGCCCGAATTTCCAGTGCGTAAAATACCTCGACTCTGTCTCTCCTCTCTCTCTCTCCCGCTACTTTCAAGCCCGCAACATACACACACATACCCACACGCGGCCAAATCTCCTCTGCCTCACGTGCTATACAGCTATGTAAATACATTGTCATGGAAGTGGGTCGCGCTTACAACCGAGGGAGAGCGAGTGGAAGACGGAAACGCCAGTGTAGAGAGCAGTCGACTATATACATCAGTCGCGCATATACTATATATATATATATACGTAACCTAGAATGGCAAGAGGAGTGTCGTGCGTGTGTGTGGGAGGGAGAGGGAGGATAGTACGTTACATTCGCAATCGCACGTGGTGGCATCTTCTCTCTCTCTCTTTCTCCTCCCGCCGCACACCGATAATTGAGCCTCTTACGCCTTTGCCGTGTTCGCGTCCGCCCCGGCGTACATAAGGGGATGATGATGATGGCGGCGGCGGTGGTCGGGCCAAAGAAGAGCGAGCGAGTCTCTCTCACTCTCTCATGCCGCCGTTTGTACCGCACTCTAGCGTATATACCCGCGCGCACGGCTATACCGTGTGTATACGGCCTCGTAGCCGCAATAATCGCGCCTGATGCGAGCGCTACTGTCTCGTGAATTCAGCTTGGCAAGGTCATGGCGTGCTACTGCTCGAGCATCCTTAATGGATTCTGTCCGCGCGACTGTCTCGCGGATCTTTTCGTTATATATATATGGGATGATTAACGATATCAACGATTTATTTGGAGAGGATATTTTCTAGATATTCAAGCGCAGAGAATCTCTTTCACCGTTTTGAATGCTCGCGATGAGAAGAGTTTCGGGGGTCGATTTGAGGCTTGAATATACTATGTGGTGGCGATTTTGTGGTGAACTGCAGGTGAGCAGCAGGGATACCTGAAAAGTCGAGGTATCTTTTTTTTCGGAAATGAAAGACCGTTGAATATTTGCAACTATTTAAAAATACGATAATATTATAACGATATCGCTAATATTATTTTCTTACCCTATAATAATTAATCATAAATGAAATCTATATATAAGTTAGGTAGCTTTTGCCAATTTAGAAAAAAAAAAGGATAATATTTCCACCGGGATAAAAAGGAATTTTCCGCGCACGCGCGTAAATGCAACGAATGATTTTCATATCGTCGCGTCATAGCGAGCCGCGAATGTGCAGCCGAGCGCACACCCAGCTTTATCAATCTTAAAAGCATTAGGCAAGGCACAAACTCTCTGAAAGCTTTCATCGCGGTCCGCGATCTCGCCGAGTGCAAATCAAGCGAATGCGCCGAAACAAAAAAAAGAAAAAAACAAAGAAAGAAAGGAAAGAAAAACCTAAAGAATAAGAAAGATCAGTCATCATCAATCTCATTCTCTTCTCATTTCGGATTCCGACTCGACTCGCCGCTCGCGCGCGCGCGCCAATCGATTTGCATTGGATTTACGCTTGCACGTGCTACTGTAGGGCGAGTTGTATGGCAGCAGCGCGGCAAAAGCATAAGTAGAGAAGGAAGAGGAGGAGGAAAAGGAGAAGGAGGAGGAGGCGGGAGGAAAATCGGAGACCAGGTATAACAGCTAGACCCCATAGCTTGCTCGAAAGCAATCTGTGTAAAAGCAGCTGCTGCGGTGACTTTGCGGGACGGCAAAGCCACCTTCAGCCCTCTGTGTGTATGTGTGTGTGTGTGTGTGCGAGTGTGTGTTTCTCTTGATGTGTATGCCACTGTGAATGCCAGACCTCTTCTGCTGGTCTCGATCAAACGATTCAACCGCGTCTCGTTCCTTCGACATACGTCTCTGTGTGTGGCTGGAACTATGAATTAATGGGCGGAATGTATATCGGTGTACTGCAGCTTTTGAGATTGATTAAAACGGAGATTTTACAGGATAAACGAGTGTATCGATGTGAATGATGCATGGGACGTGATGTCGTTCGATGCGAGCTCGATCATGTTTTGTTGTATCGGTGAAGCTAATTTTTTTTGTCGGTGAAATGTCGCTTATAGCGTTTATTCTCGAGTCGGGAGAGGCCAGTAATGTATAAATTAATGGTTCAGGGGGATTTTTGTAGACGTTCTTTGCGGGTACTCGATCATCCATTGTTTCTCTTGTATATAATTAGCGCTGCTTTATTATGCCTAGGGAGATTAATCGCACCCTAGCCTATTGTTATATTTAATGAAACGCAGAAAAATATTTTTAGCGGTTATATTTATATTTATTTATAACTATATGTACAGAAATTTGTTTATCTTGAATGGTATATATTACATATTTTACTTCTGCTAGAGTATCATTATAAGTAGATTGATTCTAGTAAGGTAAGACGTGATTGAATAGATACGAAACGTATATACTACGAATGAATAAACTATAGAGAGAGCTTCGACGTTCTCCAAGTTCTTATCGATTTCACAAAGTTTAACCAATTTTTGCAATAGACAAATACCGAGTATAGCACGTGGTTTTATCTCGTATCTTTTAAAAATCTCGTAATTAATAGGTCTCAAAAGAAACAGAATTGTGAAATTGAAACAATTAACCGTTGAATAATAAATAATTGCATAGATTTTCAAATACAAGTTACTATCCAGCTTATTTTTGATGAAATAGCTAATAGATATTATCCTGATGCAATTAATGACAAAGCTAGAATTGTAAAGGACATGAGCTGCGTCTGCTTAATTTGAATTTAATTACTTAACGCCTGCATGGAAAGATTTAACTTTTCCACGCACTTGCGACAACATTCCCGTACTAGTGCAGAAAAGTTAATTTTACACACTGGAGTGAAAAGGTATTGGTTGCCGTAAAAGTGAGGGGATACGAATTTTATACTCGGAAAACAAACACGAGAAGAAAGAATCATTTCCATAAATTTATTGAAAATATATATTGTGTGTAACACTCGCAGAAAATAGACTATTCCACTCGTGTAGCTTATTTTCTGCAATAGTTGCATAATATACACCTTACACCCATTAATTCTTCGAACAAAATTTAAATTAACCAAGAAGTATATACTAGTGGAGCTGCTCCCCCTGCTGGCTCCGCTCACTAATCCCTAGTAATATGACAATGTAAATTCAAAGTGCGAGTTCAAGTGTCATATCAGAAGTGAGGGGGCTGAGTTGTAATATTTTCTCTTACATCTATACAATATAGGAAGTTAAATATATATTTCTCATAATTTAAATTTTATACACTTATACATGGTAGCTATATTTTTTCAGTTTTGATTTTCAAATGATTTGAATCTTTCAAGTTTCGTGCAGAATTAAAGGGTGTAGAGTGTTCTATTGTGTTTCGTTCTTAACCTAGAATACAATAGTAGTCGGATCTCAGAGTATTTGTAAATTTAAAAGCACAAAGTAGCACAGTCTCGAGTACCTAATTAGATCTTCTGATGGTTCCTATTATTAAATCAAAATATTTAAATAAAGCGTAATATCGTATATAATGCTAAATAATGATAATGTACATACAGACACATTTATTTTTTTTCAATAGCAGGAAATTAGAGGGCATTAATAAGTAGATAGTTCGATTGTCCAACTTCATTACCGTCTTCAATCTTTAAAAGCAATTATATATTTATTTTTGCTTTTTTAATAACAATATGATTTGCAAATGAATTTCCACAAATTCCAAAGACTTGCCTGTAAAGGACAGCGATAGAGGGCATTGAAATGAATCTATTTCTTTCGAAGTTACATCTGAAAAATTGACATGCACATTATCAAGTACAGCTATATTTATTGTTAATATTGTATATTTTACATTAATAAATAAAAAATATTTTTTGTTCTTTAGTTGTTATTATTTTTAAATATACCTGCATAACATTCATAGAATCATTTTCATTCATTCATTTTTATTTCAGCTCAACGATAAGTGACTTCTTTTCTAGCTAGTAAATTTTTTGTAACTGCGTGATTTTCTGCAGTTTGGAAAATACATGAAATATATGTTTCTCAATTTCCGACAGCCTCGTGATTTTTAAATCAAATTGGATTTAACGTTTGAAAAGTGTTTTTTAAAAAAAAGTTCTAGATCATAAAAAAATACTACCAGTAAAGACTAGTCAGTCATATGAAAAATGTAAAATGTATAACAAAAAATAATTTAGTTTTCTGAAAGTTAATATTCAAATCATAAATTCCTATAATAAATTAAAACATATTCAATGAAACTTCAAATTAATGCAGCCTTAAATATTTGATAAAAAGGAAATATGCTCAAATCACTCAACTGAAAGTGAATAAGTAAAAGTACATTTTAAACACTCCAATAAAACTTTCACGTAGTCGATTGTCTTTATGAAAGCTGGTTTCTACAGAACTACGAAAAATTTGTATAATAGCCTATCGAGAAGTTAACGGACTGACTTTTAAGTGTTCTACTTTTTCATTTGTTAAAGAATATTCATTTTTTTACTTACAGCAATGCAGTTTTGTGATATAGACGTTTTTTCAGTATACATATAATTGCTATGAAATAATTTCAAAATTTATTTATTTTCACAAAGGAATTAACTAAAGCAATGTATTTTACAGTTAATTTTCCCAGATTTAAATGTAACTATGTATTCATTTATGATGTATCATTATAATTGTACATGAAAATATAGAATACTCAGAATGTACTTGTAAGCTCATTTAAACTTTGTATAAACAAAAGCATGCCTTGCATACTCGAATAATCACGATCAATTATAAATTGCGATAAATGTGTATCATATTACAATAACTTGTATTCATTTTCAGTAAGCACGTAACAAATACAAACTTCAGTATTTTACGCAAATATTATGTTAAGCCGACTAAAGTTTAATCAGAAAATAAAAATTCATCTGACCGCTATAATTCTATTTATGTAGCTTGATTAATTACAAATAATAAACACATAAAATAAACTCGATGTGCATACACCGCTATATGCAACATAATTTGACTAAAATAACTTGTCAACAGTATTATCCGGGCCTGCAACCGGTAAGTATCTTTACAATATTTACAATTGAAACCGCATTATTGCAATCTGCACTAGTAACATCTAACGCTCGGGTATTTCTTATTAGCACTTACGGGTGCACCATGACCTTATCTTCAACGCACTTACTCTCTAAAACTGAAAGCTAACCCTTTTCGCTGTACACGTGTATATGTATGTAACGAGAGAGTCAAGCCTGGAGAGTGAGTGAGAGAGAGAGAGAGAGAGAGAGAGAGAGAGAGTAGGGAAGAGAGGCAGAGGCAAAGGATTGGCCGCGCAATAATTCATCGCACCTGAATGATTAAGGATCATCGCGGGAGCAAGGCGGTTAGCCTCGGCGCTCCCCTGCATTACACCACTCGCTCCCTTCTCCCCCTCCTCACCCTCCTGCCCCTGGAAAATCAGTGGTTTTCTTCGCGCGCGCTGCACCCGCTGAGAGGTCCCGAGTAGAGGGAGAATCTCGCGCGTTCGAGAATGCATGGAAGCTCTGAATTTCTCAATCCACGCGGCAATGGAACGAACGCGTAGCCCACCTCCTACCTCCACCTGTATAACCTAGTACGGTTAGCAGTCTTAGACTGTAGACACAGAAGAGAGAGAGAGAGAGAAAGAGAGAGAGAGAGAGAGAGAGAGAGAGAGAGAGAGAGAGAGAGAGAGGAGAGGTAGAAGACGTTTCGTGGCGAAAGGCGAGGGCTAAAAGAGGAAAGAGCTCGCGCGCTGCTGCAAAGAGGAAAGAGCGCGCGCGCGCGCGAGAGAGAGAGAGAGAGAGAGAGAGAGAGAGAGATAGCCGGTAAAATTGGCCTCGAGCCCAGCGGACTCACTCTTACTTATCGCATTTGGTCTCGTCTCCTTTTTCCATCTCTGGTCGTCGCCGAGCCCAAGATTAGATCTGCCGTTGAATTATTTACAAGCGCCGGGAGGCTATGTTAATGCCTCCGTTGCTAGTATCTCCGTGTGTGCGTGAGCGTGTGTGTGTGTGCTATGGGCAAGAGTTGCAGTACCATGTAGTGCGCGCAAAACTTTACGCGGGCTCTGCGACGACCGGCGCGCCGAGAGTAAGTAGTAGTGGTGGCCGACCCGTTTCATTCTGTCTTGCCATACTCACAGCTCCTCCCCTCCCCTCTCTCTCTCTCGCTTTTTCTCTCTATCTCACTGGTATATCTGCTGCACTATTGCGATCTGTGTACACATGGAGCTTTTCGCTAAAAAGTGTAGTCCGGATGGACGCGCCTTCTCACTTGGAATGCACCGACATTATTATCTTTTCGATCTTTTTGTGATTGGAGAACTGTGAGTGGTACAATTTACGCTTGTTGCATGGTTGACTGCACACTACGAATTTTTATTAAAAAGAAATATTATTTCAACTATTTTATATTCTAATATAATAACACTATAAATATAAATATATATTATATATTATTATCTAGAATGATAAGCTTGTAAAAAGAAATTGGGATTGCATTAATGGTAAAAGCACATCTGCATTACTAACATTCCTGTACTTTTTACTGGCCAACCAACGATTGGATTTCCTTAAAGATTGCCTAAGAGAAAAAGAGATTGTCTAAATTTCCATTACATGACGTAAAACATGACGCGAGCTATAATTTCTTTCCTTCAAACAGAAATATTTAAAGTCAGAATTTTCGCACTACACGTAGCGTGTACGTATTGAAAGTCGACGGCTCGACGCCCTTTTCGCTCCTCCTCTAAGCTCTTTTTTTTTCCTACCGACATATTAGATTTACGTCTCGCGCGGAAATATTATGCAGAAATGAGAGTTCAGTCGACGTCCTTCCTTTTTACTTGTCTTTTTTTTCTGTCTACCTTAGACTTTGGCAAAAGAGGAGGAAAGCGTAGAAGAAGGAAGGAAGCTCGACGTAAAATGCTCCATGTATACAAGTGCGCAGCAGCCTGCACAGTATAAAGGCGTTCGCCTTACATCCCTTAGCCATACGTCTGCTTCAGGACTTGTCTATTTCGACCTCCGACTAGTACGACTACGACGACGCCTCGCGCATTGCACAGGTCTTTGGACCTAATAAGCACGAGTATTTCCTCTTATTTTATTCGGACCGAGAGCTAAAAGCTCGCCCCTAACTCGAGCCGACGTGAGCACCAACATCCCAACGTATATACACGTGTCCTTAGGATGTACGACCTTACATTCGCTTATATATATATATATATATATGTGGGTGTGCATGTGTGTGAAAGTCGATGTCGGATACAGCGCTATGTCGAGTGCAGAGCGAATTATTTCCAGGGGAAATTCATTCGTGTGTGCGTCGCCTCTACACGTGTGTGCAGAAATGACTTTTCGATATATTTTATGTATAAAGCAAGCCACCCTCTCCCCCTCTTTCCGCGTACATATAGACGAAATTTTCAAACAGTTGCATTTTCCCGGGCGAATTATCAAGCTGCTTTTCTTCGATGTTTGCGGATGTTATTATATTATGAATTATTGCACCCACTCCGACTGTAACGCCGAATGATATTTCAAAGTTTAATGACTTAATGCTTCGGGGTAAAGTGAAGGAGGATTTATAAAATAAAATTATGCCTATATTTTCTTTTTTATTAGTTTTTTATACAAAAAAAATGTGCAAATGTGGTGCACATGAAATTAAAAGCTCTAGGTACATAAAATAACGTAAAACAGCAATCAAATATTTTCGAAGGAAATATTGCACCAGAAAAGTAATGGATTGTAGCGAAAAATGTTATTTACTTATTATTGTTAATTAATCGAACGAAGAAAAAATGTATTTAAAATGTAAAATATGCCAACGCATTTTGTTTACTAGCTAAATTATCAGTAGAGCACTTCCATCATCAAGTAGAGTAAAGTATATGCTACGGTTATAGAAGGTTCCTTTAGATAGGAGCTGGAGACGTCAATACTTATCGACGGTTATTTATATAAAGAAAATGCATGACCGCAATGAGTGTACGTAAATAATATAAATTTTATTTTATATTTTTCATTAGAATACTGGAGCTTAAATTATATTTTCAGTTCTATTGCGTTTACGTTATTATTGCGTTTGAAATGAACTGCTTTTTAAATTTTAAATAAGCAAATTAAAAAAAAATATAATAAATTATAGTTTGTATTATACACAGACTTTAGGTCCTCATTCATAGTCACAAGTCATAACTCATCCCTGTTTTTCTTACATCCGTGATAAAACATATGTGTCACATCATGGGCGTGTGAAAAACATAGAAAAATGACTTGTATGTTTAAATTCAAACCTGAGTTTATAACCGATGTTACATACATTACTTTGTATTATGCGTAAATCATTTTTCATAAAATACAAAAGTATACATTTTAATTAAAAACATATGATTCTGAACGTATATATATATTAGAAAAAGAAGCAATATTTTCTTTATAAAATTTGAGGCCTCTCGAGCATCGCGTGACCATCATATTTTATTGTTGGTCGGGCCGCTTTAAATACCCGCAAAGCGATATGTTTACGTCTATATCTACAATCGTCATAATACTTTTCAGATATAAATCACTGCGAGATTGATATGGGTCTATACAGATCGGCATGGTAGTGTTACTATGTTACTGAGTACTGGATTCTACGAACCAGCACTTACACATTTTATCAGTCATTTTATCGTGACTGTTTGTTTGATAAGTACAATACCGATATACGAATAGAAGGCCTTGTAGTACAAAGCGTGTAATAATTGTACCATTTTACAGAAACAATTCGACTTTTTCACTGTTCGGTACAGATGAAATATTTTATGAAAATCCTCGTTCCCGAGTAAGAAGGAGATCACTGCAACATGCTCCTTGAGGTACTGATGAATTTTGAAACCTTGTTTATCTAGTTCAAATAACGTAACTTCTATATAACAAATTATTACATGCCTTCAATAATATTGAATATATTAGCTAATATTCCTCACTCGGTAAAGCTCGTTCGGTTTAAATCAGGTCGTATATGATATGTATGATATTTAATTTAATAAACAGATAAATACATCATTACAATTCAATATGAAAATTTAAAAATAATAAAATGTCTATACTTGTTATTATTATTTTAGTATCTATATATTGCACGATTTGTTCATTTTAAAATTTTATTCGTTCATTATAACTATACTTATTACATATAAATATATATAATATTATAAGTTGTAAAACCATTGTATCAACGAATTCGAATACTGTTCAAGTACTGTCCTGTAATACTCTATTTTGATAGAAGCTATGTAATTTGTATTCGTTAAACAACAAGGTTTCAAAATTCAGTAATACCTTCATAAGGAGCATATATATATACATACAGTGGTTACATACAGGGTATTTCATTAATTAATCATATAATTAAACATCGGAAGCACGTATTAACGTTTAACCGCTACATACGCTTTACTATGTGATTGAATAGTATGGTTTGGATTTAATTAAACGAAATTCGCATCGTATGGTTAAGTCAACATAGAATTTTTAAAAAAATGCACCAATCATGCAGTATTGCAGTAAAACAACAGCGAACCTTTACGTACTAAATCTAATTATGGAACTATTAATTAAGGAAATTTCAATTTCGCCTGCCTTATTTCGTGCGGCTATATACTTATAGCGATCAATATGAGTAAATGAGCATTGAAAGGAACACCGATTCGCGCAGCTGGAAAATTCAGGTCAGATTACGGCGGCGGTATAGCGATGCTCTTTTGCGATTACGCTCGTGGTTAAAATAAATAAAGCACTGCGCTGCGGTTCAAGCTTAATCAATGAAAATGCTTTTGCTATTATGACTAAAGCACGTGCGGGGAACGCGGTAGGGGGGGGGGG
>UELV01005301.1:6889-35233 GCA_900490015.1 Megastigmus stigmatizans | reverse complement strand
GAACTTTTGAGGTCGGAAGAATTTTAATTAATATAATGTAAGATAAGATTCTTATGCATAGAAACTTTGTTTGTTTTTGCCATTAAAATTATTTTTTCATATCTTATTTTACATTATCCGCTAGCATTATCCTCTACCGTTAACTCTGCACAATTTTTACTTAAAAGAAGAGCTAAGCCAAGTCGGAAATAGGTATGGGTAAAAAAGGTTAGATTGTTTGTTTTGTTCGAGCTCTTGTAAGACTCTAATAACATTAACCCTTTAATTGCTGGAAAAATTGGTCGTATGGGATTTTCAATAATTGAAATTTGGTTTTAATTATTTCAATATTTACGTTTCTGAATTGCTTCACACGCAGCTAATTTATTCAAAACTAGAGTCTCTCTGAAAATGTCAATGCATTTTTACAAATTCATCGTTTGTATTTATTGCTCCGTCAATCCTACACCTACGAAAGAGAAAGTATATCTCACAATTGAACACTTGTATAAGTGAAAGTAATTACAAATTCGCTTATCAGGAACACATACAGATTCGATTCCTTGTACGAAAACTATGAAAGTACGACACTTGGACTAATAATGTGTATGCGATGTAAAGGAAGAAAAAAAGGGCGTATAGGTATAGATCGTCGCCAGAAATAAAAGAAGTGCGTGTGTGTGTGAGTATAGGAGGAAGGGAGCGGAGGGCAAAGACACATCGTATCGGGGCTGTCTGCGGTAGAGGTTCTTCTCTTGATTTTCACGAGAAAATTCCTGCGTCGATATCGCTGATTCTACCTGACCGGTGTCTCAATTTTCGTGGCAAGGGCGTCACGAACGACAGAGAGCCTTAGTCGCTGTCGGATTGAAACTCAAAGAAACTTGCTTTCCAGTCACCCTTCGCTTTATCCAGCCGTTCCTATTGCCCGGAACGAATCGGTGTACTGCACATAGCTCGTGTAACATTATCATGGAGAGCATCACTCAGTTTTAACTTTCACCGCTCTACCCATGTTTGCTCTGCAACTGGTAAATTGATAGTGTTGCTAGCATTTAGAAATTGAGCAAATTACTCAAATGCAGCAACTATATCGTTGTCGAGTATAAAAATATTTTTGAATTTGTCTTTTTTTCCTTATTTCGTTTGAAAGGGGACTTTTTTAAAAGAAATTTACTTTACTTTACAACAAGTGCTATACAATTGTCACATGATTTCCATGCACACAAACAAGGATTAAAAAAAACAAAGCTTCAAAATCGTTGTTAATAAAGTGTGTAACATATGGATATGTAATATTTTCACTGGAAAAAAGTAGCTGTGTAAATAATATTATTACCATAAAAAAGGAGAGGCATATACTTGCAGATTTAAGATAGTGAAAACAGTACAGTCTAAAACAGCCGTGATCCTATAGTATGACTTTTGCTGTAAAAGTAGTCGGAAGCAGGCGAAAGCAGGGGCTCCGCTTGCAAAGTAATAACGTTCGATCCTTACCAATGTATAAATAATTCGACAAAGTATATCGCTCGAGAAAAAGGAGAATCACCTCATCGCTTGACAAATCCTATCTTATATCGGTGCTTACGTGAACGCGCCGGGGATAGTGACAGGGTGGAGGGGAGCGGGGAGCTGAGAACGGGCGTCGAGCTGGAGGTGGGGGGTGGAACGACATTATATAATCGATGAGAATGGGGTCGAGGGCGCGCATCTTAACGGCATTTCGAATGCCAGTTCGCCAATATTATCGCTCGATGCAATGACTGTGACGGGCGGACTCGTTCCATCAGGATCGTTTTCTCTCGAACGGGTTTTACCGCTAATTCAATGTGACCGAAACCGTATAGCGGTGTTAACTTAATGCCAACTGCTTTCTCCGGGCAAATCCACCCCATTTCGGAACTTCCTTATCAGAGAGCCGGATACAAAACCAAGATTAGCAGTGGTTAATACATGCATTTCGATTTAAACTTCAATTTTCCTAATGCCATTCGAGCACAGCGTTTGGATAATGTAGCCAGATAATTGATAAAAACACGTCGTGTACTTAGTGGCCGCGCTGGCCTGTTCCAAAATAACCCACTGGCTTTCAAAGGGTAAGCTTTGCATTTAATTCTTGGCTATTGCGCTTCTATTATTTTCCGTTATAAAAATACCCGCCCCAAAGTTAAGTTCGCTTTTACGAACAATAGTTTTTCACTCTCCGGGTAGTATTTTTTATCACCAAACCAATCATTTTGTTCGATAAAAGGTGTCTACTACAGCAGAAAGAGAACGAAAAAGAGAATATGAATTTCTGGCGCATTTCTGGCGACTCATGGGAGGTCATTATGCGTAAATTCAGTAACATATTAGACGCGATAAATTCAGACCTCGGCAATTCGAATTCGTTCCTCCGACTAATTACGACTGCATTATTTGCAGTCGGCGTTAATGGCCGTACAGTCGAGAGCATATTTTCCGCGAATTCCGTTCGTTAATACGGCATTATTTCGAACATTTACATTGAACATTAAGCGCGTAGCAGCAGTAGGCATTGTCGGGTGGTGCCCACACAGCTACCCGCAGAATCACTGTACATTCGTCCTCATTTCGCGTCATTTCATCGCGGTATACTCGTGTCCGCGTGTGTGTGTGTATGTGTGTGTGTGCGCGCGCGCGCTTTTAGGGCCACGCCTGTAAACGTTATAAAGCCGAGGCCGACCTCTTGACCACGTGCGAACGCGAAAATTAGGTTCGTTGCACGATGATAGTTGCATTTCCATCGTGTGTATACGTGTATGGCTTCGCTGCGACTGAAATTTCCGCGATACATTGCCCTCGACGTTGGTTCCAGGGGAGCGACGCACTCGTGCCTCTTTACATTTTGTGCTGAAAAATTGAAAAAGCACTTGTCGCTTGTGGCGAGGTGACCCTCGATCGGCTTGGAAAATTTGTTTTTTTTTTTACAAGCTGAGTCGTTCTTTGAAGCTTACTTTGAATATTGAAAGAGTCGTTTATGGTATTTTTCAAAAGCCTAAGTTTTATGTTTTCTTTTAGCTGTTAATTATATTGGTTAATAGTCTTAATTAATTGGTACTCTCAAAATATGGATATAGATTTTAATCTGTGGATATTCTAAAATATTTTTTTAAATCTTTTTGTAAAGAAAAAAAATATTTTAATTTAATGAACCCAGGTTTCATGCTATTAGAGATAAAACTCTTTTATCTTTCTTATTCCAAAGTATTCTTCTGTATCAGAACTGAAATTTTCTATAAAATATATACATGGCAACTTGGCAGATACCGTCTATGTACAATTATATCGCGAGTATTTTCTGCGAATCTCTGACGCAAAGCACGTTTTCATTTCATAATAATTATGATTTTTTAGACTCCAAATACAGTTAAAATTTCAATTTACCCTTGGAGCATATTAGTTTAAGCATTATAAGAAAATTTTTGTAGGACAAAGATTACTTATAATGCTAAAAAACAAAATACATCACCGCTTTTTGTATTTTTTGTTAAATTTTATTTTAAGACTACTTACTCCATATGCTTAAGCAATTTACCCTACATACTGAGCCACCTTACCCTGGATACAGAACAAGTTGCCCTAAATTAATATATTTGAAAATGTATTTATAAATTTTTATAATTTACTCAAAAAATTTAAAATAAATTGGAAGAAATGCTCCACGTGGACAAGTTTAAAGTAACATTGATTATTTTTTTATAATCTTATTTTGTTGTCACAGAAATACTACAAAATGAAAAAAGTAGACCTTTTAGCTCCGGTCTCTCCTATTATATAGATAATTTTAAGAGGAATTGTTAGATTAAAAGAATATTTAGAAATGTTCTTAATTGCTGTCATTTTCTTATAGGAATTAATTTAATATCTTCAAGGGTGTCTCTATCCTAGACCGAGCATAAATAAATAACTGGAAAAATGTAAGGAAAATAGAAAATGTCGCGACTTTGCAGGCGTCGCGGCGCGATATCTCCCCTAAATAATTGAGGAGCCGGTTGCTCAGCTGCGAGTCGAGTCGGACGAGGAGTAGAGCCAGGAAGAAGGAAGGACAAGCGGCTTGAGCGTCTGCTGAAAACTTGGGCGAAATGGTAAAATGGATGCTCTCTCGCATGCGAGTTCAAGTTGAGCGGTGGCTCCGTGCGCAAACTACCGACTCGAATACAATGTTGAATAATGCAGTGGGATTCGCGCACAAGTCACTCTTTCCCTCTCCGTCTCCCAGCGGCAAAGTTGCAGCGGCAATCTAGTCGACGTTGGTGCGCAGGGGCTGCACAGTCGAGGGCCGCCCGTAACTTGTTATACACCTGTATACGCTAATATCTTTCGAGGGCGGCGAATCTTCTTCCCGAGCAGACCGCATAAGAAAGTTCCCTTTTGCGAGATTCCATTGCGAGCGGTCTCGGTCGCGATGGCTGATGGGATCGGATCGCTTGCCGGCCGCATAATCCCTGCGCGCGGGGACTAAATAGCTGTATAGGTAGTTGCCTTCTATATTAAGGAGAGGGGCACCGTTGATGCGTCATTTCCTCGCGGATGTTAATAGTCGGGCGTCGGAGCCGAAGCCATAACCGCGACAAGGATATGAAAGGGGTCAACGTTCCCGAAAATCCCCGGGAGCCCGGCAACTGGCAAGGCTCCAATCCGACCACGACGCGCCGCTTAGAATCCGGGGACCGTGTATCTTCGCTCGACTTTACCTTAAACAAAGCCGCAACGTTCTCGCGAACCCTGTCTACGTATACGTGTACCAGCTATGTACGCCTTCCAAACCATCACCGCCTATACGCGTGAGCGCACGTTTATAAGGCTGTTTGGCTATATTTTAAATGCTGCATAATCTCTCGTAACGCCCCTTCTTCTCGGATCCTCCTTCTTCTCCCTCGAGCTCTCGCGTACGCCCTGAAAAATGACCGCTCCCTGGAAAGTTCTCGTCCCGAGGGTTTTTATCCAAGATACCGCGGTATTTGTAAGCAACTTCCTTGACTGCCTCAAATACCAGACCTAAATCAATTAATTACTCGATATTGGGAAATCAAAATTCAACTTTAAATTAAATTTCAATAGCTCGAAACTTCGTGTTGAATGTTTAAGCCATTAAGTCCCAAATGATTTTTATTTAGTGTTTTTATAATCAGATGACGTACAAATGTGAATGTTTCCCTGTAGATACAGAACTATTATTATAATAAAGTTACAATGTATATGTAATTGTTCTACAGGTTACATCGTAAAGTAATCTTGCACAAAAGATAAATAAAAAAAGAAAATAGAATAAAAAATGTGCTTATTTATCATTTCAAAATGTTTGTAATTTTAAAAATGATTTTATATTCCTGCTGAACTGTGTCATTCTTAGGCTTTATTTATTTAATTGAATTTCGCAAGAACTACATATTTGATTAAAATTATTTTTAGTAATTATTATTATTTTAAAAAATATATATTTATGGATGAAATGATCATTGTTTTTCTTACGAGATGGAAGATTGTTTTTCTTATATATAATATAAAATATTTGAAATAGGTAATAATTCTTTTTATGATAACACGCAAGTATACATATCCATTCAGAATGGCATATGCAATGAAATTTTTCAATATCGGTTAAAAATTATCATTCTGCAGTCTCTCATACCTGAGAATTACACGAACATACGACTACAGCATTTTGATAAATAAAGTTGTTAAATTTCACTACTATAATGTGATGTGATGAATATAATATTTGAGATAGCATAAATTCCTTTAATTTTTCTGATTTCTTGCACAAGTAAAACATTTGCAATGTCGTCCCCAGACCAGAGGTTAAAGTTCAAGATAAAAAAGTCTAGGTTTACAACAAGATTAAATTACTGGATTAGAGTGTAAAAGGAGAAAAGTACAATAAGAAAGGGCGACAGACTCGTTTTGAGGCGGTATCGTTGCAGCGCAGGAAAAAGTCGGCTCAGCTGTAGCTGAAAATAAAGTCGGGGGATCGAGTTTTGGTGTAAGGGGGATTAAATTTTTGTCCCTCGGATTCTCTGCAATTCCCTCGTCGTAGTGACGATTGTTACGTTGTTTTTGACGGGACGAGGCACACAGAGAAAGACAGAGGGGTAGAGCATAACGAGATTCGTTAAAACGCTCCTCTCAGCAATTTTATTAGGGGCAATTTATCAGAGGGAGAAGCTGAGAGACGCGTCAGCGAAATTCAATAAACTGTTTTATGTACTTTAGCCATCCGGGGAGCGCCTCGCTGGCGTTTCCGCGATACTGCAGCAGCTAGCTCGAGCTCTACCGGTGCTTATTGGCGCTTTGGCCCGCGACTCTTAGCAGCGCCCGAGAGCGAGAACGGGTGAGGCTCCTCGCGCGCGAATGTTTAGCCGGAAACGGGGCAGTAGCTAGAAATCCGGCAGGAGTCCAGGAGGGGTAGTTGGCTGCGAAGCCCTCGAGTGTAATCGCATTACGGCCCTCCTCTGCTCTGGCGGTAGCCTGTACAGGCTAGCCAGGCTCTCTCATTACACCCCTGGTGGCACTCCATCACCGCGCCGAGGAGGCTTTATCATTAAATCGGGATACGGGAATCGAGCCTTCGCCTTTACCCCTGCCTTCTCAAGGCTATTCCGTTGCAGCGCATATTACGTGCTGCCTTTCACTTATCCGAGTCTTATCTGTTTTTTCACATTTGCCTCTGCCAACTCTTTCTTCCATCATTTCCGTGTACCTTAATGACGACTCAAGTATTCTTCGGGAACTTGCTGTGGAGTGTAAGGTATTGAAAGGGAGCTATTCTATCGTTCCGCAGCTTCAACTTTATACGAATACTCAATCCTAACATTCCATATCAGCATTTCTTTTATTGCAAGTATCTGGTGCTTCAATTCTAATGCATAGAATAATATATTTATTAAAATGATATTTATTAAAATATTTACACGTATAGTGTATATTTCACGACCTTTCGAGAGATTTCGTGTTTTGAATGAAATGTACTGGGCAGCATCGTGTCTTAACTCAAAATAAGTAAATCAATTATTAACCGAACACAGAACAATAATCGCGCATTCATGACAATTATCCAACATCTCTACAATGCGAAATATAAGCTCATAATTATATCGGTGAAAAAGCACCGAGAGAATTTCCAAAATATTTGCGCTTCTCCAGTTCCGTGGTTTTCGAGCTGGTTCATCAGTGTTTTTGTGTCCTCTATATGACGAAGCGAGGGTGTGACTGGCGAAAGAAAGATCGAGATAAAAGAGGGGCGGAAAAATAAGAGAGCGAGTGAACGAGAGAGACGAAGCGAAGCAGGCTGCCGCTTATACTACTACTTCTTTCCCCAAGCTTCCCTAAGAATCCTCCCTACTGGCTTTCTCAGGAAAATTGTGTCTCCTCGAGCACTTTATTCTGAGGACGAGAGGAGACCTGGGGTCCGAGCAAAGTTTTACCGTTGCTACTTGTGATTCCGCGCGGCAACGGTAATAAAGTGACCGCTTTAGGTGACTCCTGGCGCAAGAAAAATCGAGTGCCAGACGAGCTTCTGAGGCTTAGTATGCGGCGCGAATGAAGCGAGCGACTGTGAAGCGCAAATGGCTGCTTGTGCCGTTTGCAGTGGTTGTGGTTGCGCTCGCCAAGAGGCGCCTAGTTTGATTTTGAATCATTTTGGAGCAGGGAAAAGTGCGTCGAAGTAGGTGAGCCCGCGTTCAACTGATCGCCTAAACACTCGGCCGTGCGCACTCTATATGTTCCGATGACTTTCATAAATTAATTTTTCAGTCCAAGAAGACGCGTGCTGCTTCGATCTGCCACTATTATGAGAAATAATATTTTTTTTTCACTCGGCATACTTATATCCTGCCTTATTCAAAGTTTATCCGAGCACAGCAGTCAATGGATATTATTATAAAAATTATCAGGTCATATCCATATCCGTAATATCTATTCCATTTCAGAAAATTATTATCAAAATTTAATAGAAAATACTAAAAAAAGCAAAGGGAAATTGTTTGTTCAAGCGAATGTATAATGCATCGTTAGCCTTCTTATTCGTATTAATTATCCAGCCGTGAGATTTAGAGCTTATAATGGCTAAGCATCAGCAACTGGTGCATTCATTTCGGCGCCAACAATGGTCTTCAGAAAGACTTTCTTTCTTTTTACGCAGCTGAACGTGAAAATACTTTTCCCCAAGTAGTCTTTTATCCATAAAAAGGAGGCATTCTCAATCGCAAGTCGAGGAAGAGAGGAAGAGAGGGAGAGAAGAGGAAAGCCGAGAGAGGAAAAGAGGAGAGAGCACATGCAGCGAACGGAAAAATTTTTACGATTCCCCGTGGGAATTTACGGGATGCTGCACGACGAGCTCTTTTTTCCTCTCTTTCACTCTCTCTCACTCTCTCCATCGCTTGCGAGATAAAAAGTATTATCGCCGCCGGGTTACGTGTATAATACGCCGCTATACGTATATAACGCGCAGGCGCAGCCGCGTCTTACAAGCGCTTGAATCACGTTAGTGCCGTAAGGGAAGGAAATGCATTTAGGCGGCTCTACGTGTGCTGCAGGCATCGTCGACGACGACCGACCGACCGACCGACCGACCGACGACCTGAGATGTAGACGTAGACGTTTCGCGTATGCGACTAATACAGATTTACTGACCTTAACATGGCGCTGCGGAAAACCTGTAACTACTGACGCTTATCTTGCTTAACGGCTCTTTTACTATATATGACCCCCGCGCGCTCAGATGTATTATTACCGCTACATCATCCGACACTCTACTTATTAAATTTTATGCATTTTTCAGGAATAACCTCGATAGAGGAACTTGTTTTAAGCGTCTCGATAAGTGCAAAGTTTTCTCTGCATTTGCGCATCTCGAGGTAACATGCAAGCTCGATAATTTATAAGTAGTTGATTACGTGCGGATTGATGAAATTCTTCTGGGAAAAACGAATTTCTCTGTAAATATGCATAGAGTTATGGGTTATGGAAATGCTATTGTCGCTTCATTAAAAGTCTGAAAATTTTTCTCCAGTGGCATGTACCACATAGAAATTTAAGACTCTCAAAACATACCCTGTCAATTTTAGTAGCTTAATTTTTATCAACTTGAGCATATTTGAATGCTTGCAGGACATCTGATGCTACTAGGTACAAGGTAGATAGTTTCCTACTATTGCTCGATACTGGGTTGAGATAAAAGAAAGAATCCGTTTTAGGGCTTCTTTTTTGAGTAATTGGGATCCTTGGACATTGAAATCAACGATAGGTATAGTCAATAGAGTCGAAAATTTTTGTGCATTTAACTAAGAGTAGAAGGTATGTATCAGTCAGCTATAGTAAGGTAATCTGCGCGCTGTAAGTAGTATGTAAACCGCGCTGATTCGGTCAAATTAGTTTACGATACTTTATATAATTCTTAATCTGTAAACTAATGATCTTATCAAATATTTTATCTAGGCGAGGTAGATTTGCTATAGGACACGTGTCAGTGGGGGTTGAAGGCTTTGCTCATGTATTGAGTGATTGAAGAGATAAGTACTAATCAGAAGGTAACATACTGCTGTAAAAACTTTTTCAAGGAAGATGAACAAAAAGAAAAACTGATTGTGATCATCAGATAGAATATCAGAGACTACTTCTTGAAATTGTTCAGTGGAGCAAAGTGAACGAGGACTGGCAACCTTGCGAGCGAACGAGCGAGAGAGAGAGAGAGAGACAGAGAGAGAGAGAGTTTGTTTACGCGACGAGGTCACGGAAGAAGAAAAGAAGAATGGGCAAGGAAGCGGGCTAAAATGTAGTCGAAAGGTGGTAGGTGATCTAGACATGTATAGGAGATTCGAAGAGCGGCTGCTTAGCCTCTTGTTACACGAGCGAGGGGGTTAACGCATTTTATTCCCTTGTTTATCTTGAGCTCTTTATCGTGTCTGCACACTACTACTATTCGTCCTCTATATCTATATACATATATATTAGGTGGTATATTGCCGAAGGGAACGATGCGGAATTTACTCGACAGCTCCGTAAACATACGCGAATAAAGCCCGTGCTCGGTCTTCTGTTTTTTTTTTATTTGTCTGTATTATTGGGAACCTGGTCTGTCAAGTTTAACAATTTTTTTTTATTATTCTCCTATAGACTTGTATTTACTTTTTATATTTCCATTTATCAGTATTATTGGGAAGCTCGACTGTCATGTTTAATGAGTTCTTGTGAAGTCAGATACTGACTTGCTTATCGGATACGTAAGTTACCGTAAGCGTCGACGTTTGTGACGTAAACTTTGACTAACATTGAAAATAATTTAGTTCTGAGCTTAAATAAAAAATTGCCAGATGTTAAGATAGCAAAAATTTGAGGGGTGATGATGGTCAGGGTCCATGCAGTGACTACCATTACCCCATGATAATGGTAGTCACTGCATAAATTTGCTTCTTGTAAGAAAAATAACTTATGTTGCTTCGCAATACCATGATAAGTGCACTCCTTGATGTCATTACTTTTGATTTTGTACTGTAACCGTTGACTTAATGCCTTTGTTAATCTTTAAATGCGTTTGCAAGATGCGCTGACGGGAAGCGCGCTGAGTCACGCTACCTAACCTCTTTAACAGGCCCAGTTTCATAAGAAAAGCATTGCGACTACCATTACCCCAAGTCGACAAGCCTCGTTAAATTTAAATCTGCCAACAATATAACAAAATTATGAATAATTTTTTGGGTCAATTTCACTTATTCAATCTTCTAGATTATTACAAAACCAAAGCCAAAGCTATTGAATACTATAAAAGCATGTATAAAGCTTATTTACGAGATGGCATTTCTTATATGAAAATCATGCAAAAACGTTTTTTATAAATAAAGACTTATTAAATAAACTTTAAATATTACTTGAACATAGAAATGGTTGGGAATTATATTGACTTTGATATAGTGCTAAAATCAAGATGTGGCAGCGTTTATATTTCTTAAAATAAGGGTGACCATAATTATCCAATGACCACCATTAACTCGTTCTACCCTATATATGCAATTAACAAAAAACATAAGATACATTTTTGGCATCGTGGAGTAGCATAGGCTAGGTTTTGTATTAAAATATATCATAAATTATTAAAAAAAAATCAGGGACTACTTTACATATGCGTAGCGTAGTAATATAGGGGAACAAAAGCGTGCGGCGGTCGGCCGGCGGAGTACTCACGCAGTCGCGCGCCGCCCTGTAGGAAAGCCGAGTCGCGCGTCTGCCACCAGGCGGCGACGCACAGCTTTTGGCGAACACGTACCTTAACAAATTTGTCAAACTTTATTTGTTTACAATCTTTTCAGTGGTTGTGTGATAGAACAATAATAACACTTGGAAACATGTCAGTATTTGAAATAAATAATATTATTTTAGAAAAGTTAGAAAGAGAATTTAAACAATATAGATCTATTATCACAGTTTTAAACACTGACGACGCAGTGCCTTATCCACCAGAATTTTTAAATTCTCTTGATTCAACAGGTTTCCATCCGCACTGACTTTACTTCAAAATAGGAGCTCCTATTATTCTATTACGAAATCTTAATCCCCCAAATTTATGCAATGGTACCAGGTTACAAATCAAAATTATGCAATATAATATTATAGAAAGTACTATTCCCGCAGGCTCTAACGCAGGCCGCAGGCTCTAACGTTTAATATAAGTGAAGCTGATTCACCAAACAGACCATTTTTCCTGGTTTCCCCATTCAAGTTTGGTGAACTCCAAATCCCTACACGCCAAGCAGACCAGGTTTCCCCGTTTCAAGAATGGCGGCTATGCTGAACTTGCTATCCATGAGGGACGGCTATTCCGTTCCTCGTTAGTAGCTAAATTTAAATCTAAAGACTTCCAAAAATGATTATACTTTTCTGCGCATACATGCATCTAATCCGCGGATATACTATATGTATTTATATATTCATGTAATATACTTATACTAGACTAACCTTTATTCCTTCCACTTCCTGCTGCCGTTGGTTCTACTTCTCCTGCTGCTGTTTGTAGGTGGGTGTATGCGCAAAATAAAACACCAACACAATTTCTATATTCCAAACACTCAACTTTATTTCTAAACTCTTTTGTTTTTCTCGCACTTTTGGTTTTCTTATTTATTTCGTCGTTTCTCACACTTGTTTTCTTATAATTCTGTTTTCTTATCTATTTAGTCGTTTCTCACACTTGTTTCTTATAATTCTGTTTTCTTATTCTTCTCGTCGCTTCTCACAATTGAATATTTTACAACGTTATTTCTTACAGCTCCTCTCGTCCTTCAAACCGAAACTTCACTTGTATTTTTTATTATTCTTAGAGCCGCCTTGTGCGCGCTCTTTTCCGAACTTACTTATTCCATGGTTCCTGTGTACTTTCTGATCTATCAGGATTCCGAGAGGCAGCTCATCACCTTTGGATCCTCCCCCGTTTCCCTCTCTTCCTATTTCGAACAGTTTGCGTTTTCCAAACTCTGGTCATATTCCTCTTGCAGCTATTGTAGCAATCTGTGTCATTGTAAGTTCCTACTTCCATTTTTGAGTTCTTTTTTCAGATATTTTAAAAGAATTACTTGCTTTTTCTTCTTTTTTATTCCTTTCTTCTTCAGCTAACTTGTAAAATCTGATGAAGCACCTGCTTCGATCTTGCAGATTTTATCAACTGAATTGTAATTAAAAGGTATTTCTTTTAAACATTTTGAGCATTTTATCCTTAATCGGGATATTTGTAAATGAACCCGCGGGTCACTTTCAACCAATTCTTTTTTTGCATAAAATCGTGTTCTGCTAAAACTAAAAGGCCGCGTTTACCTATTAGTGAAAGACCACTTGATTCATTAATTATATTAATTTTAGTGTTAAATGAACTAGCAGCGTCATCTGGTTTATTGATTTTTGTTATTATTCCGAGCTTTTTTCTTCTTTCAGCTAAAGTAAGACGTGATTTGAACGAGCATGATACTTTTTCAGACGTTCTTGGTGGTTCTATCGTTTCCACCTTTACAACTTTTCCACGTATTTTCCTCTGATACTTTAAAGTTTCTTGTACGAGCCGCTGGTCATATTCCTCTTGCAGCTATTGTATCAACCTGTGTAATTGTAAGTTCCTGCTTCCATTGTTGAGCTCTTTTTTCAGAAATTTTAAAAGAATTACTTGCTTTTTCTTCTTTTTTATTCCTTTCTTCTTCAGCTACCTTGTAAAATCTGATGAAGCACCTGCTTCGATCGTGCAGATTTTATCAACTGAATTGTAATTAAAAGATATTTCTTTTAAACATTTTGGGCATTTTATCCTTAACTGGGATATTTGTAAATGAACCCGCGGGTCACTTTCAACCTCTTCTTCTTTTTTGCATAAAATCGTGTTCTGCTAAAAATAAAATGTCTACAATCCCCATAAAATGCTACCAGCCCCCGTCGCAGCTTCGCCCGCGCTATAACGCATAGATTTAATATAATAATTGTTTAAAAATGATTTTCTTAAAAAATGATAGATCTATAAAATATCTGAGTATATGACATTCTTTGTTGCGTTTTTATTTTCTGGTAATAAAATAAACTGATTTTCAGAGTGAATAGCAGTCCTTGAGAGACCCACATATAATTGACCATGGGAAAAACAATCTGATCATAAATCAATTCCTATGAATTTAAGGAGGCTCATCAGGTTTAGAATTAACGAACAGATTTTGATGAAATTATAAATAGAAGTTTATTATTGTATATTAAACAACGTGTTAAATTTTTAAGTTATTTAGTACCCTTACTAATGAGATATTATTACAATAAATTTTTGCAATTTAACCTTCAGTCTTATGTAGAGTTGCTTTATTTTAGACTTTTAACTTGAACTGTATAGTTATTAACGAACAATTTACAGAAAAACTTTTACACGACGTAAATGAATATTTAGCGAATATTTTGAAACCTTGTACAACTCGCTAGCTTAAATATGAAACTTATAATTTATATGTTTTTTGTATAAAATAGCTAAGCTTGAGCAGAATAAACTCCATTATTTAAGATTTTGACACAGCGCACGTTGTTTGAAATTATTATAAACAATATGTAACTGTATAATGATCTGATAAAATAACGTTAATTGAAAATGTTAAATAGGTTAGTAAATAGAAAGTTTGTTGCAACTTTGTTTTGACTTCCTACGTACCTGATGAACCTTCTTAAACATTTGACCCTTGAATTGTGTGACTTTTTAATTGTAATAGAGAAAACTTTGACAGGAAATAGCAGTCTTTTGAATTTGAAGGGTAAATCAGTAGGGATCATAGGGATGCGAGGAATTAGTACTATTTCACCCTTTGAAGGGCCTGCGAGAATAGTACTTTCTATAATATTATATCGCATAATTTTGATTTATAACCTGGTACCATTGCATAAATTTGGGGGATTAAGATTTCGTAATGGAATAATAGGAGCTCCTATTTTGAAGCAAAGTCAGTGCGGAGGGAAATCTGTTGAATCAAGAGAATTTAAAAATTCTGGTGGATAAGGCACTGCGTCGTCAGTGTTTAAAACTGTGATAATAGATCTATATTGTTTAAATTCTCTTTCTAACTTTTCTAAAATAATATTATTTATTTCAAATACTGACGTGTTTCCAGGTGTTATTATTGCTCTATTACACAACCACTGAAAAGATTGTAAACAAATAAAGTTTGACAAATTTGTTAAGGTACGTGTTCGACAAAAGCTGTGCGTTGCCGCCTGGTGGCAGACGCGCGACTCGGCTTTCCTACAGAGCGGCGCGCGACTGCGCGAGTATTCCGCCGGCAGACCGCCGTACGCTATTGTTCCCCTATATTACTACGCTACGCGTGTGTAAAGTAGTCCCTGATTTTTTTAAAAATAATTTATTAAATATTTTAATACAAAACTTAGCCTATGCTACTCTACGATGTCAAAAATGTATCTTATCAAAATTTTGTTGTAATCGGTTAAGTAGTTTTTGAGATTTTTATACCCATACAAAAAAAAGCTGTCTCTTTATTATATTAGTATAAGTTATCGGCTTACTATTGGTTTGAATTAATTAATTAATTGTAAATTTTTTGTATCTTAAGAGCTATACCCGTTTAATGATTACATAATTAAATAAATAAAATAAGTTTATTTTACTAGCAAACACAGATTCTTTTTTCCGAACGTAAGGTTTATCGTTATATGTATATACCAAACAACGGCGGAGAATTCAAGAGGGACAATTGAGCCCATCCATTTTCATCGATCATCGTGAAAGTGACTTCTGACAACTAAATATGGCCGGTCTTGGTGATGTAGGGGGACTGTCGTCCGTTGAGGTTGCGCGGAAACCGAAAACTTATACGCTCGGAATACTTGATGTGCGAGACACAAACAATGTATAACACTAGCTCTGCGTTGATTTTTCGCTTCAGGGATCTTAGCTTTTCTCTTGCTCTACTTGGTGATCCATATCTTTACCAAACGACCGGAAATATAGCCTTTTACTCTTGATAGAACTTTTCTTAGATTTTGGTCTAAATTGTATTATAAAAAATATCAAGCTAATAGGTAGAAGATTCTTATGTTGTTATTAAATTTTCAGAAAAAAGCATTAAAAACGTAAACGTATGTAACTTATACTATTACTTAGTGTGCAAAGAATCGTTTAATTAGAAAAAACTCCTTACTTGATGGGAAGGGTTTTAAAAAAGTAACGAAGTAAGACGTAAGACGAGTATAGAAATTCATTGATTTTCAATAAAGTTTTTTTAGCTTTTCCGTCATGTAAGGGGATCAAATTATTTTAAATATATTTTAAGCTATACGTAATGGTGTAAGTTTTATGTTTTTCACTATAGACTATATTTTATTCTGACCTTATCTGGAGTTCTCCTTTACTAGTGCTCGGGCCCTCTGTTTCGTACTTCATTATCGTTATATTTTTCACTAAAAGACAATCCAAGAAAGATGTAAAAGGTATTGCGGTGATATCAAGAAATCTATTCTGACAGTCGAGAGGTTTTCTCTAGCGTCTTCAGGCCCCGCGAAATGAACTTGCTCAGTGGCACGAAGAATACTCATGGGACACAGCGAAAACTCTCTTACATATCTACACGAAGCCGTATTTTCAAACGATTTGTCTAGATACTCATGTGCTTCGCTAAGCCTCGCCCACCTGTTCTCTTACTGCGTCTATTTGTCTTGTTAAATTGAAATAGATTTTCCGATCGCATTTCTATTATCTCGATTAGAAATAGTCCAAATTATATTATGACCCGAAAATTAGTGTATACATATGCACTGGTGTTTTAGTGAACTTCTATAACGTTAATTAGTGAATATACACTACAATTTCGAGGCATTGCCCGAGTTTGTACTGATTTTGAAAGGAAGTTTCACTAATTTCAATTAAGAGAGTAGATAAATATTAAAATGAAACGTACTATAGAGCACAGCTGGTTATTGCCGTAACTGCACCACATCATTCCCTAGGGGTATCTTGCGACTAAGGCTTTTGGCACTCATAAAGGCCTTTTCCCCTTATTAATACACTGTAATTTGTATGGCGCGTGAAATTCGTTCTGAAATATTATTAATGGAGCACTTATCGTTTTATGAAACAGTTTGTCTGAGCCAGTATTATACATAAATCAGGGCGAATGAAACGGAAATAATTTAGTAAAGGGTTCGGCTTAGCCGGCGAAACATTTTTCTTCGCACTTGGGCAGACTGCCTAGAGATGAAAAGTTTTAAGTAACGCTCTAGCTCTGTACAGAAAGGACATTTTCCCATTCATGCGTTTCTCAAGCACCGTCTCGAATTATTAAAAGTGCTTTCTTATTTTAATGGCTAAGATCTGAATGCCGTTGTCCGCTTTCGAATAGCAGATAGTCAAAATTTGTATCTTAAACTAATAATACTTTTGAAGTGGAATCGGTGAAAGTGTCCTTCATAAAATATTTTGAGCGAGCCATTAGACTCCCGGTGGATTAATATACATCCTTATCTGGTCTCTTGTCATTCCCATTGGGACATCGAAGCACTAGGTATTCCGTATTCTCTTATATTTGCCGCGAGGCTGTTCTGCACAGCTGCAACTAGTCAACCGAATATATGAGGAAGATGTGCGAATTTACTTTCAATAATGCAATTAAATAGTGGTTTTTAAATATATGCCGTATCAAAATAAAGGGAGCACTTGTTTTTTTTTCCAAAAATGTCCAAATTTTTTTACATAAGCCATCAAAATTTGAAATAAAAAAAATTCGCAAAAGATTCCAATTTTTAATTTGTTGTTGATTTTTGAATGAAATAAAATTCTAATAGGAATTGATGATTTAGCAGTTGGACTGTACAATTATCATCATTATTTATTTGTTGCTAAGTATCTATTACCAATGCACTGCGAGATTGAATCAACGAAATCGGTCTTTAGTTGAGGCATACAATTGAATACGAGTTCCAGGTCACATACGAAGACAGGCTATTTTGGTCTCGGAGATGTCTGAAAGCCACTGCTCGGATTTGAGGTCTGCGGGGATGACCCACGAGGCGCCGTACAGTCGAACAAACGCTTCCTCCCCTCTTTTTCTCTTCGCAACGCAACCATTTCTCGTTGTTCTATCATCCTGCTTGTTTCCATCTTTTCTCCACTTCTTTTTTCTTTACAACTTCTCTCGACAACTCTTGCAGCCTCTTTTTCTCCGGAGATTCGTTTCTATATCCCTACCCCTCGGCCAATAGTCCCTTGTTATATTTGCTTCGCTACGTCTACATTTGTAGTCCTGTTTTTCATGAACGTTATGTGGCAAAATTTCAGCGCGTAAATAAAAAGGCGCCGTTTTTCAATTTCCCTTAAATAAAATCGTTGATTGTTGTGAGAGTTTATAGTGAGTTAATTGTGCTTCGATAAATTGAAAATTTTTTCACTATTTACTTTTAAGATGATCTCGTAAAGAGTTCTATGGTGGAATGCTCGCGGTTATACGCTCAATTTACTTTTATGAAAAATTATCTAATATGATTTATATAAGAGCTGGTGTATTCAAAAAGTTAATATTTAATGATCATACAAAATAAAATTTGTGTAATAATTTATTAAGATTTAATAATCCAAGAGATGAATCATATATCATCATATATCGAAATTTTTTTTTATAATTTACTGAGTTGTCATCACGAAATCTGATTACGAGGAAAAAAATAATGAATTGCAGGTATTAGTTACACGTATCAATTATTTAATCGTAAATTTTCATTTACTTTCTTAAGTTTATTTGATAGATTGTGTAGATTGTGGGACCGTCATAATGTTAATTTAAATAAATATTAAATTATACGTATTTGTTTAAGAAATATACGAACAAAAGATTTTTACTACCCTTAACTGTAGGATGGTAACTCTAGGTGTAAAGTCACCTTCTTAGATACAGATATGTATGCATAAATTTATTATAAAATTTAAAAAATTGTTTATTTCATGTATTAGCCTGTATCCATAAATAAGTAAAATAAAATAAAATAATTAAATTTTACGTAGCATTAATAATTAATATTTTACAATTGAAGCTAGTATTGATTACAACCCGGAGATGAAAAATACGCTGAGCAAAGAAAAGATAAGAAGAAAAGTAATGGGGTGGTAGGAGAGAAATAGGTAGAAAGTTTGAAAATGGAAAGCAATGGAGAATAGATAGAAAAAAGCTAGCGAGGAAAAGTGGTGGAAGTAAGAGGTAAAAAAGAAGTCTCGAAGAAAGAGTAGCAAAGAAAGAAGAGGGGAATGACGGGACAAAGAAGTGTATACACGCGGAGAGAAACTGGCGGAAAGTAAAACTAGGGTGCAGGAGAGGGGTAGCAAGGAATAGAGAGACAGAGACTGAGAGAGAGAGAGAGACTGAGAGAGAGAGAGAGAGAGAGAGAGAGGGGATAGAGAGAGAAAATGGGAGAGGAAAAGAAAGAGAGCAACAGTCGACTCTCTAAGTGGAAAGACAGAGAAAAGGAAAAGTTTCTTGGATACCGGAACGACCGAACTTCCGGGACGCCAGAATTCCGCGTGTTCGCTTCCCTTTTTCAGTCGTCATTCCTCAAGGAGATAAAGGAGAAGAAAAAATAGTAAAATAAAAAAAGCCCCCAAGTACGTTGGGCCGACTTTCGAGAAGTGATCGAGACGTAAAAGTATGATGAAAAAGTTGTAAATTTTTTTTTATGAATAAGCTAAAACGGAAAGACTCAGCCGAAACCATTCGGTTTAGAAGTGTATTGTTCCAATACTTCGACACACTTTCGTCAAGTGCCGAAAAACAAGGGTACAATTGAGATATTAATTGAGATATCATTAGCGCAAATGTTCATAATAATTTATCACTTTTAAAACATAAAACTCTCAGTAACACATAAAACACGTTTAAAACTTTCGCTAACAATCGATATTTTTGTTTTACGCGTCATTTAATTTTGAACGTCGATAATACCATTGATTGTTTTGTCTCGCACACACAATTCGCGGATAGCCAAAATAATTCTGTATTTCACACATAATCAATCAATTTGGCAATAAAATTGTCTCTGATCACGAGCTACATAACGGCGCTGACCACATCGCTCATCAAAAGCACCGAGTAGACGCGCACCCATTTATCCCTTCGGGGTAGCAAAAAATTAATGACGCTTCTTCGTCGGCAGCTTTTTTCACCTATCCGCACATTAAATACGCATATACATAAATTATCCTCTCTTTTGAAGCTCTCCCCAGGGTTTATATATTTTGGCGATGCTAAATGGTATAATCGCATCCTGTGTCCCTTCCGCTACTCTCCCGCTCAAGGCTCGTGCATCAGGAAAGCGAGATGGAGGTTTCGAGCTCGCTATATATAGATACGAAGCTCGATTGAATCACCAGTCAGTGCTTGTGACCTGCTACTCTTCTGCTTTAACTGGGAAAAATTAGCTTACCAATTTTCTATTTCGAAACCTGGTGACTAATTTTCTACGTGTTGGTAGTACACTAGGCAGACCATTGACTTTGATTTTTGCTACTTTGCACTAGTTAATAAATATTATGATTAATATATAGTGTTATTATTTAAAAATTTCATACGATTCAGCATCGATACTTAACTCAGTAATTTAAAAATAATTTAATAAGTAATGTCGATCAGTGTGCAATAGCGACAACCCTGTTTTTTCAATGTTCTCACGTTGCTGAATTTACAAAAAGTATAATTTTATTCTTAACCGTTACGTGTACGCAATTTAGTATGAAAAGAGCGATTTCCTAGATTCTAAATCTGTGTTGCAACAAGAGTAACAATAGCATATTTTTGAAAAAGAAAAAGGTACGATAACTACCGCTAAACTGTTAGGTTTCGAGTTGGCTAAACTTTCTTGCATTGAATTCAAAACTTTGGCGCGGTACACTGAACTTTCTGTGAATGCATAGTTATTCCGATCTTTTGTAGGAGTACAAAAGAATGTTTTTACACGCAACCATATCCGAAAGACCACAACGATAAGTGAGATTAGCGCTTTTAATTTCCATGATTACAAGAAAATTAACTTACAACTTGTTAGAGACTTTATACTCTATAATGCAAAATGGTGTAAAATATGAATATCTCGAGAGTAATATTCATGCGAGAGAATACAATTGACATTCTATTATTTTTAGTTATAAGTACAGAAGAAAGTTTTTAGAAAGCACTTTTAAGCTGAATCAATAGAAGCAATACAATCGGGCTGGGCTTGGCAAACTCGTCTACAAAGCGCGTCTCTCACAGAATTTGGACTTTATCAAATCGAGGACTATCACGAATATCGCTTCGGCGGAAAAATATTTGCTTTTCACGATCTTGCTCCGTTATTCAGTTCGCGCAGTTTCGTGCAATTCGGATCCCCGAGCACAGCACGCAAAACGCCGACAGTTATCGACTACTAAATATATCGAATAAACATTGATTTTCAGTTTGACGATGCAGAGACTGGACGCTGCAACAGACCAGCAAACAGGCAGGCAGGCAGGCAACTACATTTTCAGCGTTAATTGCGTTTCTCGCCATTAATTACGTCATCTGACGGCTGGTTAACTGCAACGGAATATCGCAAGAGAAGGGCCTCGCAGATATATTGATTGAAATTAGAGGAGTTCGATGACGGCTTTGAGAATCGAGCCAAGTTGATTCCAGTTATGACGGACAGAATATACCGCTCGGCTCTCGGGTTTCGCCTCCCTGTACGGCTAACGCGTAGCTATATAGCGCCCTAGTCTATACGTGTGAGCATTTGGATGTGCAAAAGGCGCGCGAAGCGAGGAAATGGAATGTGTGTATATGGGGTCTGGAGTTGGCGTCGATGAGAAAGTGAGGGAGAGGGAGAGAGAAAGAGGAGTCTCCACATAGCCTCGATCTAGCCATGGGGAACATATGCTGGGGGATAACCATAAACGCTTTCCGGCATTTCAAATATCTGGTCTGGTTCTCGTTCTGCTGGATTAGTATATCGCTCGCGATAGCGTCTCTATCTAGTATCAGCAAGTCTAGCGGAGACCGAGTAGAGCTAAGGAGAAGACTCGAAATCGCTCGGATCTTCATTAAGAAATAAGTACATTGCTTGACATTAGCCGCGAGGTAGAGTCTTTCGATGATAAACTTCTTTATCTTTCCTCTGATCTTGATGTTCGTTTATTTCATAAAAAATTTTATCTCACAACTATAGTATCCATACTTATGCCAGCTATTTGAAAATATTTAAAATCATTCCGATACGATGAAATACTACCCGGGGAAAAATTTACCATGCATACTTATACATAATTTTATATAAGTGCTTATATATAATTGTACATAATTATATATGGATATTGTTTCTATATAATTGTGCATGATGATATATGACTATATATGATCATACACGGTTGTATATAACCATATACAATTATATATAATGTACAACCGTGAAAAATAATGCATAAACAAAAAAATATTTATTGTATTTAATAAATTTTAACCTCTGAAGAGATTTTATTTTGTTCAAATATTACATATTAGAACTTTCGAAGCGCTGATTTTCCTCTTGCAGGGGCATAAAACGGGTCGCCACCTAGCGGTAACTATGAGCAGTGCATCAAAAAGCATAACTTATTGTAAACAGTTATGAACAGTCATGCATGGTTATATATGACATTATACAATTATATATGATTACGTATATACATTATATATAGTTGCATACAATTATGTATGATCATATATATCTATATATAAATGCATGCAATCGCATATAGTTATATAGAGACAATATTCATATATAATCATATATAATTGTACATGATTATGTATAATCATATAAGTTTTTATATAGGGTTATATATGATTATATATAATTATATTTAAATCATTTTTACCCGGGTATATTATCTTTTTCTAATTGAATGTGAATTATAATGCTCATCGTAAAACCTACCTATTGTTCGGTATTGGGTTTTAGCCAGATTTTTCGGTTTGTACAAAACTTCTTTATAAAATGAAGAGAAATGGGTTCAATGCACTGAATCAGCTTTTTTTATATCGGAAGAAAATTCTTTCATAGCATTTAATCCTAATAATTTTTCTATTGTCTGTAAAAGAAAGTTTCCCTGATATAGAATTCTCTGATATTAATTTAGAAGGCTAAAATTTTTAGGAGAAATTGAAAAATTCCAAGTTGTCCAAGCTATTTGGAGTGTACCAAGCTAATCGATATATTGACGGTATAGGTATAGACCATTCGTCGCGCCCGTTAGTATGTCATTTAATGTACTTTCATAAAGGTAAATTCAATCTTATCACACTTTGAAAATATTTATAACCGTTTCATATACTTATCTCTTTTACAGAAAATTTAGAAAGAGAATATCGATACTGGCCTCTATTTAAATTGTAAGGGAAACATACGAAACTTGCACTATCATTGAAAATATAAAAAGAGGTTTCATTTAAAACAATATAAACCCTCTTATTTGTGAGAGTAATATATTAAGCAGGCCGAGATAATTTTTTCATATTATGCTTAATGCATGTAAGTAGAAACAGACAAGTATATACAGACTCAATTTCCAATCAATTTTTTTTTAACTTTCCTGTTATATAACGGAGCCACATTTTTTTTTATATAAATTTAATATTCTTTATGTTACAAGTGACGAGGCAAGTCTTGCACATTACCTGTAAAAACTTCATTTTAGTAGGATCTGGTGAGGATCTTCATTACAGTTAGAAAATAGGTATCGTTTTCAAGTATTCGATTATTACGTACCAATTTTGATGATCGGTGGTAAAGCGTGAACGCTGCCAATGAGCTGCAGGAGCTGAACGGTGAGTACGAAGGCCAGAAGAAAGCCCGCTTCCCCCTTCATAGCTCATCTCGAAAGCCAAAGCCGTGCGCTCGCCGCTCTCGAGCTCTCGACACTCGCTGCTCGCCAACCACCGGACCAACTCCGACCTCCTTGACTGGCATCTATGTGTATGCTGCTGCAGCGATTCGCGCTATATCAATCTGGAAACAGCGGGGAAATTTTCAAAAACGTATTAAGCTTGCATTTCTGACTAAACTATACTGTGTCTTTCTCTCTCTCTCTCTCTCTCGCTCGCTTTCCCCTTTACTCTTTCTTGCTCACCCAAGACCATAAATGTCTCGAGGTTCACTCGCGCGGGTGATTTATGTTTATAACGCGCCTGTAAGATGTTTCGAGTGTAAGTGTGTGCAGTGCGCGCGTGGGCATGCGCGAGTGTGCTATAAATGGCCTTAGCTTTGTGCGGACTTGAAGGATGGGCTTGGATCGTCCTTTTAATTTTGATTTAGGCAGCGATGTACGTTTCGAGGAAATGCTTTATACCAATCTTCTTATGTACGTAATGCCCGAGAATAATAAATAAATGTCAGTTTTAAGCTTTGTCAACGCAAAGAAAAGATTTCAAAAACGCAGTCTTGAGGTGGTTGATCCAACCAAAAATTTCACTGGATCGTTAAACGGGGATATTTGGATATTTCACTTTGTTCGAAATTTTAAAGCCGCATACATTACCGAAGAGAGTAGCGCTGTGCAATATATATGCGCTCATCAAATAATGATTTAATACTGATAAAATCATCAGGTTAAGTATTTGACATATATTAACACCGCATCGCACCATCCAGGCATGCGTATGAAAACTGAATGGTACGTTCGTCGAGGCCTTTAATAAAATAGTTCAGCTATTATCATCAAAGTGAAAGGCAATTTGTGGAAACACGACGGACCACCTGCACTCGTGAAATGTGCAGATTTGAAATTTTTATTTTCGATTTACTCGACTATATACTGCGCTCGCGCTTCAGTTCGGTCTGGCGCTCGTCGCGGCTACGGCGCATTTACGATCGATGATCGTTTAGTCGTATTTAGCGAACCGCCTGTATTCTGCGCACCTGCATACGCTTGTTCGTTTGACCCTACGTTCCCGTCCTTTTAGAATAAGCGCCGATAGCTCACTCTCCAGAATTTTCGATCGGCAGCGCCGGTAAGAGCCGCGACCTTAGTCCAATGGAGCGTCCGAGCGATTTTTTGGAAAAAGAGGGAAAGGAAAGAGTTGATTGAACAGGTTCTCACTCTACTGCGAGAGTTCATATTCGAATCGAATGGCTTTTAGAGAATTGATTTTGCTCTGCACTTTTTCTATCAGAAATTGCAGCAATAATATCTTGCAAATTCATTTCCAACTCTCAGAATTACAGTTATAATATCACATTGAAATAAATTCAAACAGGAATATTTCCGTTAATTTCATTTGTAGTAGAATCGATTTGTTGTTCCATTGTTATTATCATACGTTTACATTACCAATTCTACAAATTGCTCAGCAATTCAAAAATGTGTCTTTTGCAGAAAGAGAGCGGGGTATGCAAAATAAGCATAACCGCCAAGTGCCTCGTTTCCCAGGGTTATGCAGCACCGATTGGTTGTCCATTTAAAATGGGAATTCCTGCTGTACCAAGGGAAAAGAGCTTCTCGCCCCGTCTCGACAGCATGAAAGATAGTTAACATTCAAATTACATTTACTCAGCGGCTAATTAAAAGTCCGCGCGAGAGGCTATTGCAGACTTATAAAGAAAGGAGAGCGACAGAGATAGAGAGAGAGAGAGGGAGAGGAGGGGGGGGGGAGAAAGAGAGAAGCGGGGGAAAGCAAAGTACGGTGCACGGTGTGTGCGGTGTGTATGCTAGTTTGTGTATTTGTATGTGTTTGTCGAGTTCCAGAAGATTGAAAATGTTGAATTATAAGAATTGACAGTAAATCGTACATTTTCATGCATACATAGCTCAAGGAAGCAATTTCTGCATGTTGAAAAATGTTTGAACGAAATTGATGCTCTCTGTGTGTATATTACTAATATTTGATTTATGAAATTGCGAGGGAAGTCGTACATCATCAAATATTTGAATGAAAAACTGTTTTACATTATCCAACGAATGTTTGCACTACACGGTTACAAATTTATAGGACAGATCGAACAGGATAAATGATTATAATTAATACAGATATGTATAGAATTTTCAAATTTTTTATAGACACTATTAAAAACCAAGAACTATACTGGAAAAATAATATAATTAATCCGTTGATATAAAAAAAAAAAAAAAAATGGAAAGTTGAAAGCTTCAATAGTCTGTAATTTAAAAGTATTAATTTGATATCTACAAACTCTCTCTTCTCTAATTTGAACGTTGGTAGTTAAAAAAACAGTCGTAAGCTGTGTTGGCTTAACCATTAGCAAATTGAATTTTATTAATAATCGTTTGCGATTTTTTGTCGGATGGGTACGTTAACTATTACTTTATCAGTTTCGCAATCAATAAAGGAGGTAGTAATTCAAATCGAAATCACGTAAAACTGGGCATCGCGAAATAAAAAAAACACAACTTCGAGTATACTTTAACGAAAAAAAAAACAAACTCGAGCTCCTTTCACATCGACGTAAATGTGTTCTCATGATGAAAGGGTTAGACGTGCTCGAAAAGGAGAACGGAGTCGTCGACCCTCCCCCTCCCCCCCTCCCGTCTCCTCCCCCAAACCCCTTTTCATCACCCACTCCCTGACCCCCCCAGGTTTCAGTTATGGACGAGCTCAATTAACCGTGCGCTTCCGCAAGCTTTTCAATCCCAAAAAGAGCCTGCACGTAAAAAATTTCATCTCGCCCCCTTTTTTTTATTCTCGCATGCTAATCTTGGCAAGACGTGGGGATAAAAGCAGCTAGGACATCTTAAATTTCTTGGATTTTAATTTAACCGTTTAGGAGCGAAAAATGAACGCACGAAAGACAGACTTTGGCTCTTTTCGACTGAACTTATGGTGCCGAACTCTGAGCTGTATTTCAATTCGAGCAATTTACAGTCAGGTAAGCTGAAATTCTTTTTTCGCTCGACCTCCGCTTTAATTGTTGGGAGGTTTTATTCAACGATAATTCGTCACGACCATAGAAATGCTTTAATCATGAGTTGGTGGAGAATTCTCCTTTTGCTTCGCGATTTTCTCCTCCCTTTTCCCTTTAACTTCTTAATTCGCCATTAGTCGGAGGTATTATTTATTTTTCCTCATCAAGCTTCTTTTCATTTTTTTATGCCTATCAGTACTGCAATTTGTTTAGAGCAACGCCAGCAGTAGGTATAAGATCTTTTGAAATATCGTAACGTCTTTTTTTTTCATTCTTTTTAGCGCTGGTTCGGAGATTTGGATTACGCTAGAACAATTTTTTTTAAGAGGGGCCGCTGAGAAAATATTGCACAAAACAATATCACAATAGCGTATAGAGTTTGTAATATATTGCTGTGAAAAATTGCTGAAGCTGACATTTACTACTGCAATTATTGCGATATTCTTCGCTCTTGCGGATGCGAGCTTTTTCATGCTGTGTGTCTTAATGATTTAAGGGTGCACGCAAGTGAAAAAACTGGAAAGAATAGCTTTGAGTAATTAGAATTTTGTACGAAACTAAAGAATTTATGTTATTTTCATACTCTTTTGCAGTAGCTTTAACGAAGGTGTTCCACGCGGTTCTAATGAAAACATCTCACGCGATAAGAGAGTATGTAACGTTTTCAAATCGTTGGATATTCTTTAAAGTATCTCCATGGAATTTTCTCGTTCATTGAAACTAAGTAGCAAATTCCAGTGCAACCAGTTTCTCTCCACATTAGTTTTTATTTATCGGGTAAAAATACTTTGGGGATGGCTCGGGTGGCGGTGCACAGGCGCTAATCGACCTTTAATGCACTCCCCCATAACTTGAAGCCCGCACGCTCCACTCGTAAATGAAACGCATAACAAGCTCAGTTCCCGGGGTATCGATTGCGCCGTTCCCTCTTTCGCCCTGTATCTTTATCGCGTTCCCGCTCCAGCCTCACACGAAGAGATCATTGACGCGTACTGGTGGGGGGCTGGGCGAGGGGAGGCGGGTGGGGTGGTGGAGAGGGATTTTTCTCATTGTCTCCTCAGCGCGCCGAGCCTTCACGTGATTTATAACCTCCTCGGGAGCATACTCGCGTGATCGCGCGCCGCGCAGTCCTTTTATTCTTCGGGTGCCGTGCCTCGTGGAGTCTCGAGGAGAGCCGGAATCTCTCCTACTCGTTTCCACTTTCTCCCAGACGCCCGCGACAGACCGCGCTCTTCTCCCCCCCACCTCCCGTCTACATCATCTCCCTCTCCACCCGGCCGCTCGTTCTTTTCATCCGGCGCAGCTCCACGGCTTACCCTCTTTGCTCTAGCCTCCCTTTTTTCCTACTTGGTTCGTCTCGCGCTCGGAGCCGTCTAGAGCCGATATCCCGCGCGGATCTTCATTCTCTGGTCCAAATCCTCAGATCTTACGTACGTCTTCTTACTTTGCCCTTTGTTTATATAACCATCCGATGCAGCAAGACGCGTCCCTGCTCTCCATTGTTCGCTATTTCCACGCTAATTGTCGCGACTGAATGCAAGCCAGCTCTTTAACCAATCTCAAGCGAATTCACCTTATCACGCGGGTATTTCAATATCATAGGATTGGATCTTGATCAAACTGTCAGCGTTGCGAACGGTAGATTGCTAGAATGCCGAATCGTTAAAATGAAAAATCGAATGTTGTCGCGCGCGACGACGACCTCGAGGAAGTACGGAGGCTCGAAACTATGCAGCGGCACACCGCACGATTCCGTAAGTCGTTAGTTGCTCGTGCCGAGAAAGCAGATCCTCGAAACTGAGCGCAAGATCGGCAAGGGCCGCGGGTAATTAAAGCCGCGGAGCCGGCTCGCATTTGCATCTAGGCTCGCGCCTTCGGAGTAGCTACATTTACGACCACTGTCCATTTGCTGATTCTAGGCGGGAAGTGTGGGTG